>PVKP010031088.1:0-27284 GCA_004027715.1 Plecturocebus donacophilus
CCTTTCATCCTGCAAGCTTCCAGACCATGATTTTATCATCTGTCTTTTGTCCTCTTGGTTCATGCTGTCAGGCTCCACAATACAACTGTGAAGTGAAGTGGCCTTTGGGGATACAGAGGGGAAGAGGACGGAGAGAGGTGGGGCTCTTCTGTTTCTTCTCAATGTCCAGGGTGCTTTGGGATCCAGGTGGGCCTCAGGAGCCGGTATCTGGAAGCTTAGAGAGCTACTGAGAGGAGGGACTATTTCTGGATCAGAGGAGAGAGAGCTGCTGAGGCTGGTTGGGAGGGTATTTATAGAGCCAACCTTGGAGAGCAGGGATGCTCATATCCCTGGAACCTGCCCCCGCGTAGAAGTTTCTAAAGATAGATCAGCGTGGCATCTGGTATGAGACAAGGTACACTAATTCCTTTTAAATCCACCGAGAACATTCTTCTAATAAATGCCAGCCTATTTTCTCAGTGCTACTTCTTCCCTCCCCCCTTGGTATCTGCTCTGTCCTGTCAGTAGTCTTGGTTACTGGTGGGTAATAGCTCACTTCCAGGGGCACTGAGGGAGCAAGCCAGGGAGCGACTTGTTTAGGGTGACCCGGCTTCTCTGTGATGGCCGCCAACCAAGGGCTAGAATCAGCAGCAGGTGGAAGAAAGGGGAAGGCAACTCATGTTTTTGAAAGCCTGTCATATGCCAGCACTGTGCTAGGTGACTTATGCACCGGGTCATTTAATCCTTGCACCACCTCTGTGAAGTTGGTGTTATAATGCCCATTTTACAGATGAAGAAATGAACACTCAGTGGCTTGTCTAAGACTGCTCTCAAATGATGGAGGTAAGATGCGACTCACCCAACTCAGCCTAAGGGACTGGGAGAAAGGTAGGAGAATGGTGGTATTTATTCCCAAATTTCAGATATGCATTTAGAATCCTTATCCAAAAAGCTAACGGGTGTTAAGATACTTGGTGCCTGCTGTTACTGTTTTTCTCGCTCCCCTTTTGCCATGAAATGAGAACAATCTCTACAAATCAGGCACAGCTTCTGGAGCGTGGGGACAGATTCACTTCTTTCCCCAAGTGCAGCCCCTTCTTAGCCATCCTATGAAATGCTCCTCCCACTACCTATCCATCACCTTGGCTGAATGAGGAATTAAATAAAGGGGAGGGTACTTGTTGAGCACCTAGCATGTGTTGGCCACCATCTCCATCTCATGGGACAGACACATTGTTCTATCTCATCTTACTACCAGGGCAACTCCATGAGATCAGTGTTTTCTCTTCTGTTTGCAGATGAAACTTGGGCTTGGAGAAGTAAGTAAGTTGTTCAGTGCCCCACCAATTGTAAAATCAAGCTGAGATCACACCCTCTGGAACATGTGTGCCGATAGCACCTATCGACTTCCTGGCTCTGGCTGCATCTGGACGCAGTGATCAAATCCAGTGGCAGCCTGTTTGGTCTGGTGTTTTCACTGCTTCTCCATTGACTGTTCCACATCCACCACATCGCCTGTGCAGTAGGTAATGGGATTTGATGGTTAAGGTGACCTCAGCTCTGTCAAGCCACAGGACATTCGCCCCTATCCCAGAGCACACGCTGCTTCTGGCTCAGACTTGTAGGGGCGTCATGGTCCTCAGTGTCGGAACGTGAATGGGTGGCCAGGGCTGCTGGAGGCCTGCTCCTCTCCAAGCCTGCAGAGCTCCTCTTGCGGCCTTGGCACCTCTACCTCCAGGCCCTGGTGGGCAGATCTTGGCACTTTTCCTGGGAAGGTAGGAGCAAGAGATCAGGGAGACAAAACCAGCTCATGAGAAAGGGAACTCATGATCTGCAGCATCCCAGCTGAGAACGTTCCAACCTGTCCTTTCTGATAAATTGAGCTCTATTCATCTGTAAGGACCTATCTGAGTCCTCTTTCTTCTGGAAAGCTAATTTCTTTCTTTTCCAACCTACTGGTGCACTTGTTGTGCTCTCTACACACTCTGGAACTATAATGACCTTTAGAGTACACAGGCCAACCTCCTAGCCAATTCTGGAATTCCTTCTCCGTCTTCCCCACTGTATTAATCCTGTTTGGTGCCCTAACCTTCAAAGAAACCCATTCCTTGATGAGACAGCTCTAAGCATTTGAAAACTTTTCCTGTTTTTGAGCAAAAATATGCCTCTGGACTTTGTTCATGAGAAGTCTTCAGATCTTTAAAGAGAACCATCAGGGCTCCTTGGGGTCACCCCCTCGCCAAACAAAACCTGAGGAACCTCAAGTAACATGGTCTCCAGACCTTTCACCATCCTGAGAATGGCTTCTTCACGTCCCTGTAAGTGGTTCCCAGACCTTAAAATAAATCACAGTTGACTGGGGTGCTTGGCAAAAATACTGATTTTAGGGGCCTCATCCTGGAGGGAGGTGGGGAACGTGTGTGCTTTTTCAGCAAGTGGAGAAAGCAAACCCCAGTGTGTTTCTTAGATGCTGTTCCTTTGGAAGACAGTGCCAAATGGGGCTATTTGCAGTTGTATTAGGGAATGTATGTTCAAAAGGTTTAAATGACATCATTTTAGCAGTAACTCATAGAATACTAGGATGGTCTCCATTACCCTTGAAAAAATGACCAAGGCTCATTAAAATCAAATTCAAGCTAGAAAACATACAAATTAACCAACCATAGTGTTAAAACACTTTTCTTGCTAACATGTTCCATCTGCTAGGCTGGAGGCTTGGAATTACCAGATGAGGCATGTGCAGAATTACAGCGATCTGCCCCGCAGCCCAGGCTGAGATCTAAATGAAGATCCCTGCAAAGCTACCCAAAGGTCAGGTAGCATGGCAGGAGACAACTTGGCCTTCTAGGGAGAAGCAGGTTGCAGGGGCATGTGGGAGCCCCACCTGGGGCTGCTTGCATTTATGTACAGTGTCACAGACCAGCACTGAGAGGGAATTATTATTCCCATTCTGTAAGGGAGGAAACTGGGGCTCAGTAAGATTAAGGCATTCGATTATAGCAGGTCTTGCAGTAAACATTCCAAACACATGCTCCTTTCCTTCCACCACAACGCATGGTTATTCATTCTCTTTTTGTTTTATGTATGAAAATCCTAGGTCTCCAGGAAATTATATGATCACGAGGCTTAGACCATGCCTCTGACCGCTCCCCACCCTCACCGTACCCCACAGGCAGGGTGGGCAAGCCAGTGGCACTCAGGACAGTGTGCTGAAGTGAATTGCATTGGTTCCTAGCGCTGTGCGATTCACTAGGGTGTGTGGAAAGAGAAAGCGAGGATGATGCTTTATGACTCCTCTTGCTGTTTCTGGCTACAAATGCCTGCCCTCTGGCCCAGCTGCCCCTGCCTATTCCTCAAGGATGTTCAGAGAAGGGTCTCTAAAGAAAGGTACTAGATATTGTACCAGCATTATTATAATTGTTATTAAAAGCCACTGGTTTTACTGGGGCCCCATTGTTACTCAGAAGGAGTCTCTCAACCTAGCCCTGGCTTTCGACCTTCAACTCCTTCATATCCCGGTGCCCTTTGCTTGTGGAAATGAGTCAGCTGGTTGAGCTTTTGCACAGGATTATGATCAAACTTTATGTTAGGAAGCAGATTTAGCAGTCAGCTCCATTTTCCTTTGTGTGGATCTTGTCTGTGTCCTCAAGGGTCACCACTGTGACCACTCTAGTCGTGCGTTTGCCATGATGTGGAGAAGAAAACGGATGATAGGAGACAGTCCTGTGGCTTTGCCTCTGCCCCAGCAGAGATAGGGGTAGAACCTGCCATACAACTGTCGCCATGGTCCCAGTGAAGCAACACAGTGCTCAGTAGGGGTGAGCCCCCACTTCAGGAAGTTATGCCTTGCAATTGAAGGAGGGTGGGCAGGGGTCAGGGGCTCTGAAAACCTAACAGTCTAGAGCAGTGGCTCCCAGACCTTAGTACAAATCACAATCGACTGGGGTGCTTGGTAAAAGTACTGATTTTAGGGGCCTCATCTTAGAAATCCTGCCAATGACAAGAACATATGCTGTGTGCTGCTCGCGACGCCAAGGATGATGCTAAGAGTGTTACAAGTACCAACTCGGTCTTCACAACCACCCCCATTGAGCAAGCACTCCTCTTTCCACTGTCCATGTAAAGACACTGGAGGATAGGGAGAGATACGGCATGTCAGGAGGCAGATCCAGGACTTGAAAAGTCGCTGTTCTTCCTTCCCTCTCTTCCTGGGTTGGAGGTTTGTGAAGGGCCCTGGAAGCTGCATCTTCTAAGCTAGTGCAGGCAGTCTAGAGAGTCTGGAGAGTCTGTGCTCTGAGGCTGGGGATGCTCATCACAGCCCACTTGCCCTGATACACCAGAGAGGTGTCCGCTTAGTGATTTAACCTCCTCTGTACAATGCCCCAGGGACCCCGATCTCCTTGGGATCCTAATCTTTTCAGTGGCACAGTAGAGGCTGCGGAGAAGAGTGAGTTCACGAGGGCCATGCTGGGTTAGTCTGACCGGCGTCATCCACACTCAGCACTGTGGGAAGACCACCATTGTCTTCATCTGCATCAGCAAACTTCGGATGAACCATGGAGTGCTGAATTCCACTGGGCACTGGGGACATAGAAAGGATGAGACTGGGTCCATGAGTTTATGTGGGGGCGTCAGGGGGTGCTCAGTAATGAAACCCACTTAAGTCTTCTGTCTCAGGCAGCAGAAACTCTCAGGCCTGGCCTGTGAAGATGATTCTTTGTCTTTTAACCTCTGTGGTCTCATAGCCTCTGACTCCTTGATTCATGCCTTGTATGTTAGTCCAGGTTTTCTCAAATGTTAGTCTTTTGGATATCATCTTAAAGACACTTTCTATGATACGAGTACCACCTGCACAATTATTAACTGAATATATTTAAAACTGACTTATGCTTTTTTACTTACAATTAATTCTTTTAAAAGGAAATTTTTGTGTTAGTTACATATTTTTTTTTAGTGTACAGAACGATGATTCTCAAGCAGAGAGTCCAGCCGGGGATGAAATCTTGTGACTCAAATGTCCCTATAACCCCAGTGGAACAAAGGGAACAAAGGGAGGGTTCTCCAGAGTGGGATCCCAATGGAGGGAAACTGGAATTGAAGGAGAGAAGGAGGAGCATCCTGGTACCATCCAGATTCATCTGAAGTCCATGTTCCATGCTTTCGGAAACACTGCCCAGGCCATGCACCCCAGCCTGTGCTTTCTGAAACAAGCTACGCCATTCTGCTCCTCCGAGTGTTCACTCACCCTGTTTGCTCCTCCTGGAGGTCCTTACCCCTGCAAGAGACTGGGAGAAAAGACAGCATCATCGTCCACCGTACTCTCCTTCCCAACAGCACTTCTCTCCACCTGCCTTTCTCCTGCTCACGTACATCTTCTCATTCTGCCTAAAGAATGTCCATTCTTCTTTGAGATTTTGCTCCATTGTGGACTCCTGGAGATGCCATTCTGGTCACCCCAGACAGAGTTGCTCTGCCTGTCCCACTCCCACAGCACATCGTGCATGTCTCCATGCCCTGTTAGGAAGCAGGGACTGGACAGAGACTCTTGCGGGCACCTCTGTATTTCCGGTACATAGCAGAGCTGATTTTTTTTTAATGACGATTTTGGAACGGTCATGATGTGCCAGAGTTTGTGCTAAGAGCTTTATATACATTACCTCATGCAATCCTGCAGCAACATTTATCCCCATTTTACAGGTAAGGAAATCGAGGCTCAGAGAGTTTGAAGTTGCTGGACATCATACAAAAGTACAGAGTGGAGATTCACACTCAGGTCTGTTGGATTTCAGGGCCTCTGTACATCTTAACACTACACCATTCAGCCATGGTCATTGGAGGACAACATATGTTTAGAGTATAAATAAATGGTACAAATGAATGAATGAGTGAGTGAGAGAACACAGAATGGTGTTTGCTGGGGCTGTACACGTCCAGCCTGAGCTGGCCCGGATTCATTCGGCGGGAGGTGATTGTAAAATGTGTTGAGAATGAAGAATAACATGCTCTGGATTTGGAATACCAAAAAAAAAGCCCAGAATTTGTGGGCAGTGGAAGTGAGAAAGGAACCAACATTGAAGGTGGTGTTTTGCTTCTTGTACCTCAGCTACCTCCAAAGGATTAACTTCTTGAGAGCAGGGCCTGCTTTGTGTCCTCAGTTTATGATCTTGCTCCTGGCAAAAAGTGGGTGTTCAGTGGATGCCCACACAATTCAGTCATTAAATCTGAGCCTATTCCTTTTATTCATTGGTTCATGGTAGGCCTGGTTCAGTGCTTAGTTTCACCGTCTGCTTCTGCACAGGGCTTCCTGCTGCCAGCACTCAATGGAGAAACATGGGCCCCGGCACAGTGGGCTCTATGATTCTCAAGTATAGGATCCAGCCAGGGGCAAAATTCTGCCACCCAAATGTCCCTGTAACCCCAGTGGAATGAAGGGAACAAAGGGAGGGGTCCCCAGAGTGGGATCCCAGTGGAAGGAAATTGGAATTGAAGGGGAGAAGGAGGGGCATCCTGGTACCAGCGAGATTCATCTCAAGTCCACGTTCCATGCTTTCCCCATTCTGGGCCTTGGTTCCCTCTACTATAAACTCCAACTCGATAGACTGGATTCTTGGAAGTCCTTCCTGATGTGACATTTGCCAGCCTACGATCCAGCCAGAAGTGAGACTTGCAGACCCGGCTCCCTGAGACACAATTGCGGGTCTTCCTGAATGGGGCTGGGGCCATTAACAACACTGTCCTCATGCCCCTGCCTCCAGCAGGTTATTCCTGGCACAACTGGGAGAGTGAGCTGCTTCTTCTGCTCAGACAGCAGGCCTTGGAAATTATTCAGGAATAACAAACAGGCCAGAAACATTTGCATACGGAATCACGCAGAACAATACATGTTATTTAAACCATCTCTGGTTGGCAACAGAAGCAAAAAGCAGCTGAGATAAATCTGCAATGCAAATCAGCCTTATTTGGAGCAGAGCCTCAGCTTGTTTTGGGGGTGGGGGCGCTGCAAGAGTCCGGGAGAAGAGAAGGCATCATTGTTTCTATGTACCCCCCTTCCCAAAAACACTTTCTCTGCCTGCCTTTCTCCTGCTCACGTACATTTTCTCATTTCTCTCCTTCCCTCCCTTCTTCAGAGATTAATGGAAACAATTTGTCTTCTAATGTGACTACAGCTTATGAATTCTTTGTCTCACTCTAATCCTTTAAATTATCCACATAATAAAATATGTATCCAGTGATTTCAGGTCATAATTTGATCTTCTAGGGAGAGTGGGGAGGGGGAGGTGAGCTGAAGCGAGCCCTTCTCACAGTTTGTTTCTCTCCATTTGTCTTTATTTGTCATCGTTTCTGCTTAATGATCTTCCCCTTTCCTCCTCTGGCTCTTGTGCTCACCACACTTTCTTAGTGTGCCTGGGGCCTTGGGGTACGGGAAGGGCACCTTGCAGAACCCGGGAGGTGAGAGGCCGCTCCCCACCCCAGGGATGGGGCCACTTTCCTGCTCCCCTTTCTGACCTGCTCCATGAAGGATGGTAGCTTCCTTCCTGATGGATTCCACTTCTGCATGGGCAATCAATTCTGGAGCACTAGGCTGAAGGCTGCTCCAACTGCCTGGGTCCAATGGGACCTTTAAACCCCCTGGGCTCCTTCTGTAGGTATTAAGGGAGTGATAATTCAATATTCACTAATCTGGGTGTCACTCATCATCTGCAAGACACACCCCACCAATACTCCAAGATTCCCAGTGCTGGCTGCCCTCAAAGTCAGTTAGGGGTTGACTTTCCTACTGCCTTTCTGGAGAGAGGTGCTCCAGGAACCGCCAACCCTCGTGGGCCGTGCATGCAGCCTGCCTTCCCTAAAGCCCTCCCTGAAGTCCATATGGAGGATGGACAAGGCACCACTCAGGGCCACAGTGTACAATATGCATTTGTGACTCATACAACGTGCTGAGCCAAGGCAGGAGAGAGAAGGGCTGAAGCCCGCACTGAACCACGGGCCTTCTGGCCTCGCCTGCCTGGGGGTGGCCTTGTTACCGTTTGCACAGTAGCATTTTATAATTTGTACAAAAGCTTGCCTTTGCCCTCGTGGCCATCCTGATTGCAGGTTGTGTCCTGGGCCCCAAAGTCGCCTTGCTCCTGTGACTCAGGACATCCTGGAGAAAACTGTTCCTTCAGTATCCACTCTCAGGCCTCGTGCAGAGGGTATAGGACACACACTTGTCCACAAAACAGGCAATGACAAGGATGAACCCCCGAGACAGGGCAGCTCTGCCCGACCCTTCCCACGGTACGAAGCACTTTCCTTGGTCTCTGGCAACTCCTCTATCTGAACTAACAGCCTGCACTTCATCACCGTAAACAGAAACTCTCATGTCACAGAGGAAGGGTACTGTCCAGCTTTGTACCCGGAGAAACCTGTAAAATGAAAGGCCCCACTGATGGGTCTGGGAGACCCAGGTGCACCTGTGCATGGGAGAAGCAGCTGAGGGCAGTGCAAGGAACCTGGTGTTCTTCAGGGTGATCTAAAAGGTCTTGGAGCAGAGGGTGACAGGAATGGAAGAGTGGGCTGCAGGGGCCCACTGGGTGACCACAGGCATGTCTGTGGACTGGAGGTGACGACTAGGAAGTGAATGGGTAAGCGCCCAGGTGTAAGAGGAGGCCAGGACTGAGTCTAGCCCTGACTGTTTTATCCGCAGGTTTGAAATACAAAACCAGAAAGCGGAGTCTTTGTGTAACTCATTGGAAGGCAAAGCCTGCCCCGAACCGAGGCTGTTTATAGTCTGTTATTTATCCCGCTTGGTGTGAATATTCATGCTTCTCTCTGCAGAGGTATTAAGGTGCCTGATTGCAGAGAGTTGCCCAGCAAGGGCAGGGATGGGACATGCTACAGGGGGTAAGCATCACATCATTCTTCTAAAATCAAACCCTTCCAAATTTCAAGACACACTGGGCCCCCGGGCTCTGGATGAGGAGCTGTGGGCCTGTGACATGTAGATGCACAGTGTGAGGGGTGGCCTTGGGGACAGAAAGGCAGGAAGGTGGGGCCTGACCCTGACTGGACCTGGGAATGAGGAAGAGGAAAAGGGACAGAGGGGTGGAGGTGGGGGCGTGCTCAGTCTTTGTGACTGGAGGGTGGGGCAAGAACCCTTTTTCACTTTTTCAGGAATGGTGATGAGTCCAGTTAGACATTTTCTATCAGAGACTATATTAGAAAGGGACCTTGGACCACACTATCTCCGCCAAGGAAACAGGTGTACATTGCAGAAGAGGCCTGGACCAGGCCCCTGGAAGAACTGCTGGGGTCATGACTGTTGGGTGATCTGCGGCTCAGGGGGCTGGGTTTGTGACTGCTGTCCCGCTGTCCTGGCTGCAAGCCTGTCCTTGGCCTCTCTGGTGTGGTGGGGCCATCCCAAATGCAGGGCTTTGAAGAAAACAGATCAGTAGGTCAGGTCTGCAAAGCACTCCAGGTGGTTTGATCCCATGCCCTGAGAAACAGCTGGCGCCACAACCCAGGTGGGGTATCCAGCAGCATGGAAAGGAGGAAGGTACAGATTCTCTGGGGCTCACCAGGACCCCCCAAAAGAACTCAAAGAGCTAAAAAGGGTGCACTGTGGAGGGCAGGGGAGCGGGGAGGGCATCGGAGAGAAGAAGCCTCAGAAGGGGAGGCGGGGTGGCAGTGGTTGGCGCCTGGACTGGACTCTGGCCTTGGCTGCACTCCTGGCTCCCTGCTGATGGGCTGTGTGGTTTTGGACAAGATGCTTGACTTCTCTGTGTCTCATCCTCTGGAATGGAGATACTAAAAGTCCTAACCTTATAGGGCTGTCCATGAAGAGGACAGGAATTGGTATTTGTTAATGCATATAATGGTGCTGGGAATGTATTATATTCTATAAAAATGAAGAGCCCAGCCATAAAAGGGAATGAGTTCTGTTACAACATGGATGAACACTGAAAACATTATCCTAAGTGAAATAAGCCAGAGACAAAATGACAAATATGACTTAATTTATGAAATACCTAGGACAGCAAATTTACAGAGACAAAGTAAATTCTATGAATAGGTTACCAAGAACTCGGGGAAGGAGGAATGGGGAGTTACGGCTTAATGGATATGGAGTTTCTGTTTAGGGTGGTGAAAAGTTTTGGCATAGAGAGTAGTGATGGTTATATAACATTGTGAATGTGATTAATGCCACTGAATTGTGTACTTCAAAAGGTTAAAACGACAAATTTTATGTTGTATATAATTTTAACACAATTAAAAAAATGAGAATGTAATATACCAATACCCATTGAATTATATGCTTTCGGTGGATGAATTATATTGCAATACACTGTTACAAAAAAGAAAAGGAAGAGAGGAGAGAAAGGGTCTGGTGAGGAGGGTTAGAGAACCCTCCCCTGAGCACCCGCCTTCCTTCACACCTGAGACCACTGCTGTTTCAGCTTTTATGTGTTTATAGCCTTGAAAGTGGCCTCAGTGCCTTTGTCCTCAGGCAAGCCATGTGAGGTGGGCACTGAGAAATCGTTATTTGTGCTTTCAGAGGAGAAACTAGGGCCCTGAAAGGCTGAGTGACTTTCTGGGTGTTGATTTTGGATTTTTCACTCTCTGGGGTCTTTTCAGTGACCACAGTTCTCAAACGTGAGCACCTGTGAGAGTCACTCCGTGCTTGTTTGGAAAATCAGTGTCTGATTCTCTGCTCGGCACTTCTCTGAGCAGATGGGGCCCAGGACCTGTGGGTGAGGGGGTCACACACTGGAAAACAAGGCTTCAGGCAGTGCTCTTTTCAGAACTAGGATGAAATTCCTCCCAAGGGTCCTCTGCCTCCCCATCCTACACCACCTTGCCACCCCTGAGCCTTTCCCAGCTAGAGTGCACTGTGAGTAAGGGGCAGGGATGCTGCAGAGAAGCTGGAAAGTGTCCAGACGTCAGGTCACATGGCTGGGATACTTCAGTCCCTGGGCCCCTCGCAGTGCAGTGAGCTCCCCAGGAGGCTGTTCCTTTCTCTGCCTCCCCCTGAGGGACAGGGAGTACCCTGCTGTCAGGATGCAAAAGCTTTTAAAAAAAAACTTTTCCCCAAAGAATACTCCAGAGTTGCGTTGGAGCTTAGGATCTTACAGAACATCCAACCATCCAGTCTAATCCCATCACTTTATGGGAAGAGAAACTCAGGCAAAGCAAGGGAAAGTGGCCCGTACCTGACTTCCAGGCTCCTCCTCTCCTCTACATTCGGTGCCACCGCTCCTCACCAGCCTGCATCATCACCTCACGCTCCTCATTCCAGGCTAAGAACATTCTCTTTCCTGAGGACTCACACATTTTAAATATTTGGAGACGGTTGTCATGTCGCCCTGTGGCTGTTGCTTAGCCCAGCAATCCAGCAATGGATATTTAAAGCTGTGATTTTTGTTGTTGTTTTGTTGTCTTGTCTAAGGCAGCCTTCCCTGCCCGCCTCCTCCCTTCCTCCCAGCCTGTGGTTGCTGTGCGTGAGCTTCTCATTCTGCTGGTCCCTGTCCTCCCCCTTCAGGAGGCTGGTGTGGCTGGAAGAGTTTCTGGGATGAAGGGTGGGGGCTCCTCAGGGGTGCTGGCCATGGGAGGGGCCTCTTGCCACCTAGAAGTGGACCTGGAGCCGCCCTTCCATACTCTGAGCCTGGATGCTGAGCGTGGGGCCATCCAGGGGTCCCCGAAGGCCCTTCATACTGCTGAAGAAGTTGAAGGAATGTAGTCAATAGATCCAGGCTACAGGCAGTGGAGTCCAGCTCTTGTGTGATCCTGGGCCTCAGTTTCCCCATCTGTACACCAGGATCACAATCTCCATCTTAAAGGGAGGTCAGAGCTAGGACCTCCACCATTACCCTGACCTTGTGTATAGGTGGTATTTTCTGATCTCCAAAGTGAAATGAGTGTGACAAAGCAATTTAGGGGGACAATGAGGGGAGATTATTTGAAATTGAATTTTTCTTGAAAAGTCCATAATGTATAGTTTGGTTTTCGTTTCCCTTGGTGAAAAAGGATTTTTAATTATAATTATTAACCAACAAAAGCAATTTTCACTTATTCAGCATATAATAGTTTAGTTCACATACCACATTTAATTCCCACATGTATTGAGGCGAGTATTATTATTAATACTATTATTATTCCTGAGATTCTCATTTTACAGATGAGAAAATTGAGCTTGGAAAGGTTAATTGACTTTACCAAGGTAATCTAGTGGGCAGAACTAGGGCTAAATCTCCAAGTCTTATCTTTAAAACAAGTTAAGGCTTTCCCCATATTATTCTATCTTAAAACAAGGAAGAGGTTACTTTCTTACCTACCAAATCCATTGCCTTGTGAAGATTTTATGCTTTCCAGAATCAGAATTAGCATGATAAATAAATTATAGTATACTCATATGATGGAGTAATATATAATAGTACAAATCAATACACTAAAGCTACATATATCAACATGGATAAGATGGAGGGAACATATGTTGAGTGAGAGAAGTGAGTTGCAGAAGAATATACACACAGTATGATATCATTTTATGTTTAAAAGAGGTAAATCAGCACCATATTTTAAGAATAATAGTATGTGGGCCAGGTGTAGTGGCTCATGCCTGTAATCCTAGCACTTTGGGAGGCTGGGGCCGTCAGATTGCTTGAGCTCAGGAGTTCGAGGCCAGCCTGGGCAACATAGTGAGTTCCCATCTCTACAAAAAATAGGAAAAATAGCCAGGCATAGTGGTACATGCCTGTAGTCCCTGCTACTCGGGAGGGTGAGGCGAGAGGATTGCATAAGCTGGGGAGGTGGAGGTTGCAATGAGCTGTGATGGGGCCACTGCACTCCAGCCAAGGTGACAGACCAAGACCCTGTTTCTACAATTAAATTAATAATAATAATAGTCCGTGCTTACCATAGAAGCCAGCAATTGCAATCTTGACCATTCACTCCAGAGGAATGAAAACTTGTGTTTACACAAAACCTCTACCCAGAGGTTCATAGTAGCTTTATTTGTAATAGCCTCAAACTGGAAACAACTCAATTGTCCTTTGACATGTGAATGCTTAAATAAACTGTAGTCATCAATATAGTGGAATAGCAGAATAAAGAAATATAAAAAGAACAAACTGTTGATACATGCAACAAGTTAGGTGAACCTCAAAACTATTATGCAAAGTGAAAAAAGCCAGTCTCAAAAGATGATATACTGTATGATTCCATTTGTATGACTTGGAGTGGCAAATTACAGAAATGGAGAATAGATCAGTGGTTTCCCCAGGGCTGGGGAGGGAGAGAGAAAAGAAGGTGGCACTGTCTGTAAAAGGGATCCTTGTCACAGAACTGTTCTATACCTTGGCTGTGGTGGTGGTCACACGAGTCTACGTGAGATAAAATTGCATAGAACAAAATATGGACATGCAAGAACTGGCGAAATCTGAATAAGCTCAGTGGGTTGTATCAAGCCAATTTTCTAGCTGCGATATTGCGCTATAGTTTTGCAAGATCTTTCTCTTGCATGAAACTGGGTGAAGGGTATATGGGCTCTCTATATTTTTTTCTTACATCTGCATGTGAATATATAATTATCTCAAGATAGAAAGTTTTAAAAAAATAATGTGAAGTATAAAGACACACGTGGCCTGGCCCAGTGGTTCACATTTGTAATCCCAGCACTTTGGGAGGCCGAGGCGGGAAGATCACTTGAGCCCAGGAGTTTGAGATCAGCTTGGGCAACATCGACCCTGTCTCTACAAAAATAAGAAATTAGCTGGGCATGGTGGTGCACGCCTGTAGTCCCAGCTACTCAGGAGGCTGAGGTGGGAGGATAGTTTGAGCCCAGGAGTTGGAGGCTGCAGCGAGCCATGATGGTGCCACTGAACTCCAGCCTGGGTAACAGAGTGAGAGCCTGTCTCTAAACACTCACTTACACACACACACACACACACAGACACACACACACACTTAGAAGTAGGGTAGAAGAAACGAAAATGGAATTGGCTTACACTGGTAGTTTTCAACACATTTGGTAATATTTCATTTTTTAAGTTGGGTGGTAGATACACAATTGTTCATTATATTATGTGTTATTTGTTTTGGCATGTCTGAATTATTCCATAATCAAAATAATAATTATAAAATTAAAAAAAACCCAAAGCTCTATTTTAGGAAAGAGAACTAAAGCAGAGTGAAGAGGTTTCCAATCTGTGAGTTTATCTTGTGTCTGGTGTAAAACCTTTTTGAGTGAAAAGAGTTGCCAGTTTTTTTGCCGTTTGGCTGACAATATTTGAAGCAGCCCAGGAACTCGGTAAAATTAAAACGGTGGATCCGTACGTGGCAGCTCTGTCACCAATTGGCATAATTGGAGCCACTGGAGGACGCTCTTGCGGAACAGGTGATGATTTTAAGCAGCATAAATCAGGGCCTGCACACCGTCTGGTCAGCTTCTCAGAGGGCTCTGGGAGCGTCCCTCGTCTCCCAGCTGAAGCAGGGAAAAGAAAGCAGGCAGGGAAGGGTTAGGAGGGGAGGAAGGACCGGAGGGCAGGACCGCATTCAGCTGCGGATTGTCGGCAATCAGGGAGGACCAGCTGAGCAAAGCCTGGGAAGAGACGGAGTGTTTCCCAGGAGTCCGAGGATCGGAGCAGCAAGGTTTGTTTGGAAATTGCAAGGATTTGGTGTCTGTCAAGTGTCATTAGAGCACTGGGAGCTGGAGCGGCCTTGAAAACTAGGCTTTGCCCCTGCCTTGCAGGCTCATCCAGTAGAATGACTTGGGGATTGACATTCAACAACACTTGAATCAAAATAGCAGCAGCAGCCTCCCAGCGTTTTTTGCTTAGGCTTTCCTGACAGTAAAGAACCTGTGATCCCCTAACATCCTTTTTCTACCGGATAGCCACTTTTTAGCCCACCCAGGCCCCCAAGCACCCATGCTGGAGAGCCCAAGCCCAGGGCCAGGGGCAGAAATCAAACTATTGGTCCTAAAAAATGTTGATACCAAAGATTTAAGTAAACCCTGTGAAGGAGGAAAGGCAGTCGCTGGTCCTCGGTTTTGCCCACACTGCCTTCCTGGCTGGCTACACCACTTAGGCTCCCTATCAGTGAGGTAACTTCAAGGGAGAAAGAACAAGTGAAAGGATAGGAAAGTCAGCTGAGAGTCAGAGTCATAAGGGATACCTGGAGTAGTTTGTGTCTGTCCCAGGTAAGGGGCAGACGCTCAGCAGGCCTCTCATGTATGGTGGTGCAGGTTGTGGACTGCCCAAACCCAGGAGGTAACAATGTGTTCTGGAGTTGGGCAGTGCATGGTTGTGTTTGGGCAGGTTTGAGAGGGGTCCCGATGAAGTCATATATAGTTAACATCTGTTGAGCAGCCATTTTGCATCAGGCAACATAAGAAGGAATTTCTGTAGGCAATTTGATCCTCACAGCAATTTGGCAAGTAGGATTTTTTTCCCCCCCACAGTAAAATGCACCAGGGAAGATACCAAGTCTTTACTTTTCATATAAAGGGTCCTTGCTTTCCATCAACTTAAGTGCAAGTTTCTGACAGTTATAAAAGTGTGCGTTCTGCTTGTTTTAGGTCATGCCTGTCGTGTGCACACATGTAGGACAGAGAAGGGTGGAGCCAGCCACAGTCTGAGTCTGGATTTGTATTGGGTGTTGTCTCGGAGAACCCCAGGTCCTCACTCTTTCCAATCCTATGACTCCTTATCTGTCCATCTTTCTCTAGACCTGAGTTTCCTGCTTCTTTCCCTGTCTAAATACAGCTGTGAAGCCAGTGAGCTCACGGATAACGGTGATGACTGTGTTTCTTGGGATCAGGGTGAGAAGCCCACAGAACGTGGTGTCATGTTGGCAGTTTTCTGGCGTGCTCACCCACACCCAGGGAAGAGAAACTTCTCTGCTGCTCTAGCTTGGTCCTCTCTCCGACTGAGCCTCTGAGAGCTAACCTCATGGGGCCGTGGGGCTGCATATGCTGGCTGAGGCTCTCTGATTGCCTGCCCCATGGCTGCGTTTCCTGGGACAGCTAGCTTTCTGGAGGGAGGCATCAGGAATCCCATTTGATAGCTAAGGTGGCAAAGGCTCAGTAAAGTTAAGCAGCTTGCCTGAGAATGTCTAACTAGTATGTGCCAGAGATTGGACCGAACCTGGATTTGACTCAGTTCAAACCCTTTATTGCCTCCTTACTGGCGGCTCTAACCCCAAGCTGGAAAGACGGAGGAGCCAGCCCTTCACTGTGAGTGAGAGGCCCCCAGTCCCCGGAGCCACCATCCTAGGACCTGAGAACCCTCCTCCTTGGAGCCACTGCCTGCCTCCATCTGCCCCCATCTAAGCCAAGCCCTCGTTTGCAGCACTCGCGGGAGGTGCTGAGTGCAGTATACACATCCAACATTTGCTAAGCAGCTATGTTATGTCAGGCAGTGTGTAAGAGTTTTAAGAACATTCTTTAATCCTCACAGCAATTCTTCAGGTAGGGATTTTGCTCACTGAATAAATGTAGCCAGGAAGATGCCAAGGGTTTACTTTCCACGTGAAGAGCCCATGAAGATTCTTGCTGCCTTGGCACGTCCGAGAACTCTTAAGATGGTGGGGGACGGTGGGGATGCTGAGCTTAAGAAAGTCACAGATCCTTAAAGATCTACCACTCACCAGCAGCCACCAACTAAAATTCCGTTGTCCTGGAACATCATAAAAGCCCACGAGAAACCTTCTAAAATGGCCTTGAACCAGAGGATTTCTGCATTAGCTAGAGGTTCCATTCACTGGGGGAGCCCAGAAGCAAAGAGAGGTTCCCCTCTGTAGAGCAGGCCCCTGGACCACCACCTTATTCTCAAGCTCCACTTCTGGATCGAGGGACCCCAAGTGCTATCCTCCAAGGCAGCTACATGCAAAGCAGGAAATGATGATGGGTCCAGGAGTCCTAGAAAACAGGCCAGAGCCAAACTCCTAGTAAAAGGCAGGTGTGCAGCACTGTAGTCTCCAGTTTGGCCCAGCTCAGCCCCATCTCTGTCCCTCTGTAAACCTCCTGGGTTTATCCTCCAGGCTGGCAGGGCTGCCTCTCAGGGTTCTTGAGAAGTCCAAGGAACTTTCTGCCTACACTCCAGTAAAATCCTGTATTTCAGCCCCAAATGCCTGCTTTCTGTTTCCTAGATGCTCCCACCCCTCAAGCTCCAGCAGTAGCTCTTCCAAGGGGGCACCTTTGTTTCTACAAAAATAACACCCATCCTTTTACTTCTCGTCAGTCACATTGACTTCAGCTTAGTTCATTCCCTCCTGGTTCCCTTCCAATGCCTTATCTTGGATTTTGGACATGGCAGGATGTCTGTTTCCATCATTTGGTTTTCAATTAATTTGTGGGTTAATGTCTGCCTCATGATGTATCGGTGTTTCCCAAATCCTCAGGACAGCAGTGTCTTCATGGTCACTGGCAATTCTTTCCTTTAAAGTATTCAGGCTGGGTAAAGTGGCTCACGCCTGTAATCCCAACACTTTGGGAGGCCAAGACAGGAGGATTCCTTGAGGCCAGGGTTTGAGATCAGCCAGGGCAACATAGCGAGACCTTGTCTCTATAAAAAACTTAAAAATTAGCCAGGCATGGCTGCATGTGCCTGTGGAGGCTGACGTGGGAGGATCACTTGAGCGCAGGAGTTGGAGGCTGCAGTGAGCCATGATGATGCCCCTGCACTCCAGCCCATGTGAAAGAGTGAGATCCTAAAACACATAGTTGAAACATATTCAGCTGTAGAACCTCTAACTTCCTTCTATGAGCTGGGGAGGGACAGGAGGAAGGATATAGGGAAGATTTCCATTTCACAGCATTGCTTGCCAAAGCATTAGTCAGTTATTTGACTCCAGACAACATGGTAATTAATAATGTAATAAGGTGCAATTTATAGGCACTTATGCCTGAAGGCCTTGGGTCCCAAGGCCTTTGGTAAAAAGCAAAATTAAAAGCATTCATAATCTCAAAGAAGACAGCACCACCAGAGCTCCTGAGACGAGGATAACTGAGGCTGCTGTGCTCCACACTCAATGGACAGCAGTTCAGACTCTCAGCTCCCAAGAGAATCCCCACACCCCCTATTTAGACTCAGCAGGGTAGGAAGTCGGCCACATGCATTTGACTGTAACATCTCCCCAACAGACTCACAACAGACCTTCTAAGAAAAGCCTTTGTTTATAGCTACTCTTTATCTCTGCTATTGAAAGATGGCGAAGACATAGACAGGCATAAGGTGGAATCCCAGATCTGCTATTTAATGGCCACTGACCTTGAGTGTCTTTCTACACCTCAGTTTCCACTTGACAGGATTGTCATGTATGAGAATGAGAACAGCCGCAAAGCCCTTTTGAGTTTACAAAGTGCATTTTGGCACGCATTATCTCCCATAATTCTTTAACAACCCTTCCGAGTTTTGGAGCATAGACTACCTACCCAATATCTATCCTCATTTGCTTTGTTTCTAAGACTCTCCATTTTATTCCAGGTGGCAATGTGCAAAACTAAAAAACATTTCCCAACCTTCCTTACAGCGAGAAAAGTCATTGTAATGTAAGCAAGATTTGTTGAGGGTGAAAGGAAGTCCCAGGAAAATTCTTCAGGGAGGCTAACTCACCTAAGAGTATGCCCCTTCCCCGCATCCCTTCTTCCTTCTAATTCCTATCTAGAACTCAGACATGATGGTTGGTGCTATGGCAGCCGTCTTGGATAGTGAGGTGTACTTGAAATTGAAAGCCATGTGTCAAGGATGGTAAAGCAGAACACTAAAGAGAGCCTAGAGTCTCCAAATGACTGTGGAGCTGTTGTAGCAGCTTGAAACAGTCTATCTGTCAATTTTCTTTACATTTACATATTTACAAGATAATAAACCTCTATCTTGTTTAAGCCAATGCAATATATCTTATACTGATATGTATGATTATTCTGTGTTTCTAATGGAGAAATTGTGGCTCAGCACAGTTAAGCAACTTGCCCAAACCCACTTCTTTAGTAAAAGAAGAGGTTGCAGTCACATTCCTGAGAGAGAGCACTGCCTTTCCTCATTCCCAGTTCTTCTTTGGTTAACATTGAGTATCAGGTGACATTCTTCTTTTGCCTGAAGATCAGAGCAGCTTGCTGCCTTTTGGCACCAGGAGCTCTTTTCTCCCAAGGGCTCTTTTCATCTCTCTGGCTTACGTTTTTCTTTCTCCCTTCTCTCCACCCTTGGCTCTTCTGCCATTCAGTGCTGTCCACAACCATTTTACCTACTAGTGGGACAGACTGTTTGGCAACCCTGAGTCCCAGGTCAGGCATGGGAAGTAGAGGACAGGTTACTGCCCTTGTTTTGCATGTCCCTGGTAGAACCAAGACAGAACCATTCTAGCCCACTTGGGTGGAGCTAGGAACTTCCGAGTGTTGCCAGGCTGTGGGAGTTCCAGTGCTGTCCTTCCAGCCCTCAGTCAGCCTGCTTCCACCCACTTGAATGACTATGACGTGGGCAGGTACGTTGTGCTGTGAACTTCTTGGAAGTCCGTGAGAGGTTGGCAGTGGGATGATAGATTCAGCCTGTCCCAGGTGGGTGAGCTGGAGTAAATCAGCCACCCCTAATCCTGGAGCTTTGTGCGAGACAGAGGAGCAGGGTTTCCATGTCCTGGGAACATGCACAATTAAAGAAGGAAACACAAATCTCCAGAGTGAAAATGAAGCTTTAGAATGGACCTGTACCTTTTGCCATCCTCTGATCCATCCAGTGCCTAAAAATCTGAGTGCTGATTTCTGGTTTGGCAGGATGGATTCAAGAATGCTGAGTTAGACAGAGGTGACCTAAGAGAGCCCCTGAGAGCAGGGCTGGCAGTCCGCTACATGTGAGGGAGCAATCGCAGTCCTGGGCCTGGTAGGAGTTCTAATTGCCATGTGGACCGGGACGGAGTGATGGAGATGTCCTCAAGAACTAGAGACTCAAAATATAATACAGACTTTTTTTGATCTTATATGCAAATTATTATAAAGGGTGAAAATAGGTCCATATTGAGTTTTCCAATCCTCACTCAATCCAAATGCAGAAGAGCCAGGGAGAATGCTTCTTTCCCACTGACCAACTGGCTGATTGAAGCAAATAATGATAATAGCCAATACTTACATACTGTTTACTATGCCAGGCACTGGGTTAAGTTGTCACATATATTAACTCATTTAATCCGCACCATAACTATCTGCTATAGGTACTATTACTGTGCTCATTTCATGAAGGAGAATGCTGAGAAACAGAGCAGGTTGGCAACTTGCTCAAGGTCACAGAGCTGGAGAGTGGCGGAGCCCCCAGCTTAGGCGGTCTGGCTGTGGAGTTTGTGCTCTGAGCCATTACAGGCACTGCTTGTCAAAGGATGCTGGACTTACGGGTCACTGGAAAAGCGTGGAGACAGGATTATTTTGGTTTTATCGATAGCTTTGCCATTTACTAGGATTGTTTTATCATCAAGATAATTAGGACATAAATATCTATTTCCTATGAGAGATGTATGTAAAATGCGTGGACCTTCCCACTGCATGATAATCCTGTACTTTTGCATACAGTCTCTTTTCTTCAAACATATCACATTCCACATTCAATATGTTCCTCTGAATGTCACAACCCTCAGTGAGAGGGCAAGTCTGGGTACAATTGTCCTCATTTTATATAGGAGAAAAATGATGCCTAGCAATATTTCCTGAACTTCTTCCAGAACATCCTACTAGCTCTCTTTCTTGTCTTTTAGATATCTTTAAAATTTGTTATCTATTTTCAATGGACAAATGAAATTGTACATATTTATTATGTACAACATAATGTTTTGAAATATATATGCACTATGGAATGGTTAAATTGAGGGTTTTTTTTTTTTTTTTTGAGATGGAGTCTTGCTCTTTGCCAGGCTGGAGTGCAGTGGTGCGATCTTGGTTCACTGCAGCCTCTGCCTCTTGGGTTCAAGCGATTCTTCTGCCTCAGCCTCCCAAGTAGCTGAGACTACTGGCAAGTGCCACCACGCCCAGCTAATTTTTGATTTTTAGTAGAGATGGGATTTCACCATGTTGGCCAGGATGGTCTCGATCTCTTGACCTCGTGATCTGCCCTCCTCGGCCTCCCAACGTGCTGGGATTACAGGCATGAGCCACCACACCCTGGCAAATAGAGCTAATTAATATATGCATTACCTCACATACTTAATACATTTTGTGGTGAGAACACTTAAAATCTATTCTTTTAGCTGTTTTAAAGAATACAATTGACTGAGTGCAGTGGCTCATGCCTGTTATCCCAACACTCTGGGAGGCCAAGAAGGGTGAATTGTTTGAGCCCAGGAGTTCGAGACCAGTCTGGGGAACATGGTAGAACCACATCTCTACAAAAAATATAAAAATTAGCCAGGTGTGGTGGCACACACCTGCAATCCCAGCTACTTGGGAGGCTGAGGTGGGAGGATCCCTTGAACGCAGGAGGTAGAGGCTCAAGTGAGCCAAGATCCTACCACTGCCCTCCAGCCTGGGTGACAAAGTGAGACACTGTTTCAAAAAATGAATACAATACATTAACTAGAGTTGCTATGTTTTACGATGGCCATCTTGAACTTACTCCTCCTATCGAAATAAAATGTTTTGTCCTTTCACCAACAGCTCCTCCTCCAGCCCCCACAACTCCCCCTCATCCCTTTCGGCTCCTTAATCATTGTTCTACTCTCTATTTTCAGGAGTTCACCCGTTTTATATTCCACATATAAGTGAGATCATGTGGCATAAATGTTGTCTTTTAAATGATTCAAACAGTACAGAGGGATATAGAGTGGCTTTCCCACACTTTTCCTTAGTATCCACCACTACTGGTATTTTTGTATTGCTCTTCCAGTGTTTTTTGGTAAGCGTAATGCATACACACCGTGTTTAAGGAGCATGCATGGGATTGTGTTGTATTCATTGTCTGCCTTGTGTGCCTCACAACATGTTACTCTCTAGAGGTTCACTCCATTTTTTTGATGGTGTCATGATATTCTATAGTATGTTGGTATTTATTCATCCCCTCTGCTATTATTGGGCATTTAGGTTGATTCCATTTTTTGTGATTATAGTAAATGCTGTAATGATTACCCTTATTCATACGTTTCAGTGCACACATGCAACAATTTTCACAGAATGGATTTCTAGAAATATAATTATGGGCCTGATAGTATGCTTATTTCAAAATTTTAAGTACTACCAGCTGGGTGCATTGGCTCACACCTGTAATCTCAGCACTGAAATGGGCCGATTGCTTGAGTCCAGGAGTTTGAGACCAGCCTGTGCCACACGGTGAAACTCCATCTCTACACAAAATAGAAGTCGCTGGGCACTGTGGTGTGCACCTGCAGTCCCAGCTACTCAGGAGGCTAGGGTAGGAGGATCACTTGAGCCTGGGAGGTCAAGGCTGCACTGAGGCGCATTCACACCACTACACTCCAGCCTGGATGGCAAAGTGAGACTCTGCCCAAACAAAACCAACAAACAAAAAGTACTACCAAATTGTAATATGATATAGTTTGGATATTTGTTCCTGCTCAAATCTCATGTTGAATTGTAATCCCCAATGCTGGAGGTGGGGCCTGGTGGGAGGTGTTTGGGTCAGATGGGGACCCAAACGTGGGGGCAGATCCCTCATGGCTTGGTGCTGTCTTTGGATAGTGAGTTCTTGTGAGATCTGGTCGTTTAAAAGTGTGTGGCCCCTCCTCTGCCACTCACCTGCTCCTGTTCTCTCCATGTGATGGGCCTGCTTCCCCTTTGCTTTCTGCCGGAGTAAAGGTTCCCTGAGGCCCGAAGCAGAGCTGATGTCGGTGCCATGCTTCCTGTACAGCCTGCAGAAGCGTGAAGCAGTCAAACCTCTTTTCTTTACAAATTATGCAGTCCCAGGCATTTCTTTATAGGAATGCAAGATGGCCTAACGCAGAATCCGAACCAGTTTTGCCTCCCCTATAGGAGGAATAAGTTCAAAGGACACGTCTACCAACAGCATCCAGGAGGGGCCATTCCCCCACTGGCTTGCCAGTGCTGTGCATTTCCAGTTTTCTAAAGTTTTACTTCTCTAGTAATAAAAAATGACACCCTATTTTTGATTTAAATTGAATTTCCCTGATTACATGGTTGGGCATTTAAAATATGTATTAGACATCTGTAGTTCTTCTTTTATAAAATTTTCTTCATATTCTTTGCTGCTTCTACACTGGGTTTTGGCTTTTCTCTATTGATGTACAGTAACTCTGTATATTCTAGATATTGACTTTGTTTCTGTTGCATATTTAGCAGGAGTTTTCCCACTGGTTTTTCCCTCCTGTCTTTTAAGTTGGTCTGTGGTATCTTTTAATGTATAGAAGTTTTACATTTCTATGTAAGTATAGCCTCTCTTTATTTTTCAAATTATGGAAGGTTCCAAATGAATAGACAAATATAAACACTAACGTAAAATCTGTATCCTCACGACCAGCTTGACAGAATTTTAACATCTTGCTTTATTTAAACAGCCCCCTATCTTACAATTTTTCATTTGGACTTTTAATTTCACCTTTTAGAAAATAAACAAAAATATTTATCTTTTTACAGTAAATGCATTCACTGCCATGTTTTGTAAATTTCTGTTTGATTCTTGTGATCTTCTCTCTGGCTTAATTTTATTTCTAAATAGAACACATTCTTGTTAGTGCTTTTAGTGAGGGTCTTCTAGTGGATGTTAAACTCTTTTAGTATTTTTATATTTAAAAATGATTTTATTTTGTCCTCATTCTTAAATAATTGCTATGGCAGTGACCGCTAGTTACCTACTCCATGTCTTTATCCTCCGTCTTCCTTAGAAGCAGGATTGGAACGCTGGTTTTATTTGGGGACAGTCATGTGCTCAGCAGAAAGACCACATTTTCCAGACTCTCTCGTAGCTATGAGTGGCCAATGAGATGTAAGACGAAAACACTGAGTGCAGAGAACCTCCTTAAAAGGGGCTGACTTAGCTAAGAGGGTCACACTTTGGCCCTCATCCATCATTCCTTGAACACGGAAGCCTACACAAGTCAGTGAAGAGAGAAGCTACTAGCTAAGGGAGGCAGCGTGCAGCAAAGGCGAGGGGACCCTTCGGGCTCCATGATGCTCCATACCACACCTGGGCGGCCACTTCCACACCCTCTTGGTGGGAGACAATGAATCCTTTGTTTAATTTGTTTTAGTTTTTGGTATTAAGTCTTTGCTGCTAATAGCAAAACTCAGTCTAGGTGAATATTTATTTTCTTTTCACACTTTGAAGTGATATTCTGTTGTCCTTTGGCATCTGGTATTGTGAGAGGTCTGCTGGTATTATAAGTGTTCTAGCTTGGTGTTTGGGTAATTTTAAAGATTTCCCCATGATCTGTTATTCTTTAATGTGTCTGTGAGTGCTTTTATTTTTAACTTGCTAGATAGTTAGCATACACTTTCCATTGAAAGACATGTCTTTATCCAATTTTGGAAAAGTTTCAGCAATTTTCTCTTCAAATATTGATTTTCTGCCATTGCTTTCATTCTCTCTTTCCCTGGAATTAGATGAATGTTAAAATCTCTCTATCGATTGCTCCTTCTTGTCTCTTAACTGCATTTTAAATGTATATGTGTCTGTATCTATATATACACACACATATATATTGTTATATATAAACACACAAACATGCAGCTATATATGATATATGTGTGTATATACATATCTACATGCACACACACATTCACACACACACACAGAAGATTCTAGGTGAATTTCTTGGTTTCATCTTCTAGATATGAAATCTTTAACAGTGTTCAATTTCAAGTTTCTGTAGTTTTTATTAAGTATTGAATTTTATAAATTTAATAATTTTTGTTAATCTCTGGGTTTTCTTTCTTTCGTTTATTTTCTTTTATTTTTTATTGCATTTTAGGTTTTGGGGTACGTATGAAGAACATGCAATATTGTTGCATAGGTACACACGTGGCAGTGTGATTTGCTGTCTTCCTCCCCTTCACCTGTATCTGGCATTTCTCCCCATGCTATCTCTCCCCAACTCCCAACCCCCCACTGTCCCTCCCCTATTTCCCCCCAACAGACCCCAGTGTGTGTGTTCCTCTCCCTGTGTCCATGTGTTCTCATTGTTCAACACCTGCCTGTGAGTGAGAACATGCGGTGTTTGATTTTGTGTTCTTGTGTCAGTTTGCTGAGAATGATGGTTTCCAGGTTCATTCACGTCCCTACAAAGGACACAAACTCATCGTTTCTTATGGCTGCATAATATTCCATGGTGTATATGTGCCACATTTTCCCTGTCCAGTCTATCATTGATGGGCATTTGGGTTGGTTCCAGGTCTTTGCTATTGTAAACTGTGCTGCAATGAACAATCGTGTGCATGTGTCCTTATAGTAGAACGATTTATAATCCTTTGGATATATACCCAGTAATGGGATTGCTGGTTAAAAAGGAATTTCTATTTCTAGGTCCTTGAGGAATCGCCACACTGTCTTCCACAATGGTTGAACTAGTTTACACTCCCACCAACAGTGTAAAAGTGTTCCTATTTCTCCACATCCTCTCCAGCATCTGTTGTCTCCCGATTTTTTAATGATCGCCATTCTAACTGGCGTGAGATGGTATCTCAATGTAGTTTTGATTTGCATTTCTCTAATGACCAGTGATGATGAGCATTTTTTCATATGTTATTGGCCTCATGTATGTCTTCTTTTGTAAAGTGTCTGTTCATATCCTTTGCCCACTTTTGAATGGGCTTGTTTGTTTTTTTCTTCTAAATCTGTTTTAGTTCTTTGTAAATTCTGGATATCAGCCCTTTGTCAGATGGGTAGACTGCAAAAATTTTTCCCATTCTGTTGGTTGTCGATTCACTCTAATGACTGTTTCTTTTGCCGTGCAAAAGCTGTGGAGTTTCATTAGGTCCCATTTGTCTATTTTGGCTTTTGTTGCCAATGCTTTTGGCGTTTTGGTCATGAAGTCCTTGCCTACGCCTATGTCCTGAATGGTTTTGCCTAGATTTTCTTCTAGGGTTTTCATGGTGTTAGGTCTTATGTTTAAGTCTTTAATCCATCTGGAGTTAATTTTAGTGTAAGGTGTCAGGTAGGGGTCCAGTTTTTGTTTTCTGCACATGGCTAGCCAGTTTTCCCAACACCATTTATTAAACAGGGACTCCTTTCCCCATTGCTTGTTTTTGTCAGGGTTGTCAAAGATCGGATGGTTGTAGACATGTTATGTTGCCTCCGAGGCCTCTGTTCTGTGCCATTGGTCTATATCTCTGTTTTGGTACCAGTACCATGCTGTTTTGATTACTGTAGCCTTGTAGTATAGTTTGAAGTCCGGCAGTGTGATGCCTCCCGCTTTGTTTTTTTTTGTTTAGAATTGACTTGGCTATGCGGGGTCTCTTTTGGTTCCATATGAAGTTTAAGGTGTTTTTTTCCAGTTCTGTGAAGAAGGTCATTGGTAGCTTGATGGGGATAGCATTGAATCTGTAAATTACTTTGGGCAGTATGGCCAATTTCATGATATTGATTCTTCCTAACCATGAACATGGAATGTTTCTCCATCTGTTTGTGTCCTCTCTTACTTCACTGAGCAGTGGTTTGTAGTTCTCCTTGAAGAGGTCCTTTACATCCCTTGTTAGTTGTATTCCTAGGTATTTTATTCTCTTTGTAGCAATTGTGAATATCAGTTTGTTCTTGATTTGGCTCTCTTTAAGTCTATTATTGGTGTATAGGAATGCTTGTGATTTTTGCACATTGATTTTGTATCCTGAGACTTTGCTGAAGTTGCTTATCAGTTTCAGGAGATTTTGGGCTGAGATGATGGGGTCTTCTAGATATACAATCATGTCGTCTGCAAATAGAGACAATTTGACTTCCTCCTTTCCTATTTGAATACTCTTTATTTCTTTTTCTTGCCTGATTGCTCTGGCTAGAACTTCCAGTACTATATTGAATAGGAGTGGTGAGAGAGGGCATCCTTGTCTAGTGCTGGATTTCAAAGGGAATGCTTCCAGTTTTTGCCCATTCAGTATGATACTGGCTGTTGGTTTGTTGTAAATAGCTTTTATTATTTTGAGATACGTTCCATCAATACCTAGTTTATTGAGAGTTTTTTGCATAAAGGGCTGTTGAACTTTGTCAAAGGCCTTCTCTGCATCAATTGAGATAATCATGTGGTTTTTGTCTTTGGTTCTGTTTATGTGGTGAATTACATTTATAGACTTGCATATGTTGAACCAGCCTTGCATCCCCAGGATGAATCCTACTTGATCATGGTGGATAAGCTTTTTGATGTGCTGTTGCAATCGGCTTGCCAGTATTTTATTGAAGATT
>PVKP010031089.1:0-17953 GCA_004027715.1 Plecturocebus donacophilus
ACTCTCTTCTGGCTTGTAGGGTTTCTGCTGAGAGGTCTGCTGTGAGTCTGATGGGCTTCCCTTTGTGGGTAACCCGACCCTTCTCTCTGGCTGCTCTTAGCATTTTCTCTTTCATTTCAACCCTGGTGAATCTGACGATTATGTGCCTTGGGGTTGCTCTTCTTGAGGAATATCTTTGTGGTGTTCTCTGTATTTCCTGTAAACAAATATTTTTTAACTGTTTAATTATGTGCTAGGCCTGTGAGGGAGCCAAACTGATCACTGACTCAAGGAGCTTTTAATTTGGTAGGAGAGGAGTATTGGCCATAAATCACCAATAATCAAACAAGTAAATATAAAATTCAGCTGTGCTAAGTGATAGAGAGCAGGTACATGATGCTCTAAGTTTCTATATCACAGGGTGATGTGACTGGGCCAAGAAGGCCAAGGAGTACTTTCTTGAGAAAAGGCTAATATGAGGCAAGATATGAAGGATGAATACAAGTTAACTAGGTAAAGGGTAAGGGTAAGAGTGTTCCAAGCAGGGATAGTAGCCAATTGTAGGAGGGAGCAGATGTACTCGAGATGCTGAATATATGGACCAGATACAGAGAGGAGGAAAGTAAGGCATGAGATGGTGTCAGACCATGAAAAGCATTGTACGTTGTATTTGGAAGCTTAGGCTGGGTGCAGTGGCTCACGCCTGTAATCCCAGCGCTTTGGGAGGCCAAGGCGAGTTTATCATGAGGTCAGGAGTTCAAGACCAGCCTGGCCAAGTTGATGAAACCTTGTCTCTACTAAAAATACAAAAAAAAAAAAAATTAACCAGGGATGGTGGTGGGCACCCATAATCCCTGCTACCCGGGAGACTGAGGCAGAGAATTGCTTGAACACGGGAGGTGGAGGTTTGCAGTGAGCCAAGATCAAGATGGCAATCACACCACTGCACTCCAGCCTGGCAACAGAACGAGACTCCGTCTCAAAAAAAAAAAGATATGGAGGATCATTATAGGAAGACTGAAGAGCCTGGTAAAGTGTTTGGCAGTAGGAAGACATGAACAGATTTGCATTTAGAAAAGCTTATTTTTTTAAATTTTATTTTCAGCTTTTACATTCGGGGGTACATGTGCAGGATGTGCAGGTCTGTGACATAGGTAAATATGTGCCATGTGGTTTGCTGAACAGGTCATTTCATCACTTAGGTACTAAACCCAGCATCCATCAGCTGTTCTTCCTGATGCTTTCTCTCCCTCCACCCCAGCCTTCCAACAGGCCCTAGTGTGTGATGTTCCCCCCTCATGTGTCCATGTGTTCTCACTGTTCAGCTCCCAATTATAAGTGAGAACATGTGGTATTTGGTTTTCTGTTCCTGCATTAGTTTGCTGAGGATAATGGTTTCCAGCTCCATCCATGTCCCTGCAAAGGACATTATTTCATTTCTTTTTATGGCTGCATAGTATTCCATACTATATATGTACCACATTTTCTTTATCCAGTCTATTATTGATGGGCTATTAGGTTGATTCCATGTCTTTGTTATTGTGAATAGTGCTGCAGTGAACGTATATGTGGATCAGTAACAGAATGATTTATGTTCCTTTGGGTATATGCCCAGTAATGGGATTGCTGGGTTGAATGATATCTCTGCCTCTAGGTCTTTCAGGAATCGCCACACTGTCTTCCACAATGGTTGAACTAATTTACACTACCACCAACAGGGTAAAAGCATTCCTTTTTCTCCACAACTTTGCCAGTATCTGTTGGACTTTTTTTTTTTGACTTTCATAATAGCCAGAGAAAAGCCCCTTCTAACTGGAAAAAAAAATAGTAGAGGATAAGAGTAGATGTAAAGAGACTGTTGAAGAGGTAAGAAATGCTGATGGCACAGGCAGTAGACATGAAGAGAAGTGGAGAAAGTCGAGAGACATGGGAGGCAATGAAACTGACCGAGCTGGGTCATGAAATTGATGTGGGAGCATCAGGGAAAGGGCAGGGTTGAAGATGACTCCCTGGTCTCTGAATTGCAAAACTGAATGGATGCTGGTGCTCCTCAGTAGGAAGCGAACACTGAAACTAAAGACAAGATACATCACACTCTGCTCCAGATATTGCTGTGTTAAAACCTAAATAATTGGAGTAGATAGATTCATCGTTTCTATCCCTTGCCATATACATTAGTTAAGTTAGATCTTCCTGAAAGATGATTTATAAATAAGTGGACAAAAAGCATTGTAGTATAGTGGGAGACTCTGCCTTTTCAGCCCTATGAGCTGAAAAGCAAGTTTTGTGTGTGTGTGTGTTTCTAAACCTCAGTTTCTTCATTTGAAAAATGGAGATCCTTTTTAACATGTGAAAATCTCATAACTGTGCATGGAAGTGTTGAGAACATTGTAAAGATTTATTAAAAATGAAAATTGTTTCTACTTTCATGAGTTAACCACGTAATCACACTTGTTAACCATAACACAAATTTATTATCAGACTTCAACCTCAGACAAAGAAGTTTTCCTAAGTCACAGCTTAAGCTTTAATGAGAGAGAGCCAATGATAATGGGTAGGGCACTGTCTTAAATTCTTGCCCCAGAGGAGGTTACAATCTAGTTAAGGAAAATTATACATATACCCAAGAAACAACTGAAAATTAATACCTGCTGTATATAATTTAGTGCTTCACTGAGGAATGGGCTAGAAATGCTTCAGTTGTCAAGAAATGGGAGACGATATTGAATGCCAAAATTCAACTGTTTCATGGCAGAGATGGGGCCTGGCCTTGAAGGATGGCTAGGAATTAGATGGGTAAATGAAAGAACACTAAATGTGGGGAGCAATGTGGACAGTGCAAGGACACATAGGTATGAGCCTGGGAGAAGCACATGAGTTGCCGATTCAGAGGGCTCATATCTGGAAGCTATGGAAAGACGTTGGTTTGTAGAGTTAGGTTAATTTATACCAAGCATTGAAGCAAGACAAAGGAGTTTAGATTTGTAGGCAAAATGAACCATGGTTGGTTTTGAGCTGGAAATATTCCTCCAAGAAAAAAAAATTGGGAGAACAGACAGATTCACATAAAAGGTGGTGGCAAAGGTATTGTGACAATAACTTCTAAGTGAAGTAACAAGTCTGGGCTACAGCTGAGGGAATGAGGCAGATATGACAGACATTTCAAAGAAAGAATTTATAAAAACCCAGCCACTAATTTCTCCTTCTCCATTACACACATCAAGAGATGACTATAGTCATCTATATAGTTTGAAGCCTAGTAAAATAGTCAGAAGATGTGGGGAGCAAGCTAAAGTTGATTCCAGGGAAGATAATATGGCAAATTTAGTCAAATTATGCTGGATAACCTATGATGGCTGGAGGTACAAATGGAAATGTTCATTTGACAGAGACATGAAGATCTGAGCCCAAGAAAAGATAATGAACTTCGGAGGGCAAGAACATAGAGGTAGTAAGCAATGCTGTAAAACTGCATCTGCCTCCATAGGAGAATCTTCTTTTAAAAAAAGGGAGAGGACTCCTAAATTTAATAGCAGGGGCAGAAATAGCCAGTAAGGGGGTTGAGAGGATTCAGGCAGAAAGAAAATTCAGAATAACATCTTATCCAGAAGGCAGGCAAGAAGAGATTATCAAGCAGGAAGAGATGGCCTTCAATGACATGAACTATAGAGAGTAGTGAATAAAAAAGTTTCACAAAAAACTGGATGTTTCGATTTGAGATAATGAGTGACCTTCGAAAGAACAGTTTCAGTAAGATACTGGAAATAAATACAGCTTGTCTGGCACCAGAGCCCATGGACTTAACCACTATGTTAGTACTGCCTCTTATTGCTTGTCTAAGAGATACGGTCCAAGGAGAAATAGGAAGGCAGGAATGACAGCAGTTCTTGAGAGAGACTGAAAAGGAGAAGAGGAAGATGTCAACATCAGTTTCGTAGCCCCTAATTTGAATCTACTTCCTCCTCCTTACTAACCCCAGACCTAAAAATAAGAGGTGGCTCAAATAGCGTGAGTTCTTGAATATCACCTGAGACCCAGGGTCAGACAGTGGAAGGGCAGGTAACTCAAATCCACCAAGAAAGGGAGGAGGGGAGTGGCCGCTGGAAGGCTCAGGTGTGACTTGGCTATTTTAAGTCACAGTTTGAAGGTGATCTGTTCCCTTCTACTAGCCCTAATGACCTAGCTGATACCACCCTCTTTAAAGATTAACTATACTTTGGACACCCAGGTGGCTTTAGCTACAGCATGGAAGCTACCTAATGTCTTCAGGAAGTTCTAAGAAAAGGTGCAGTGCACAAAAAAGGGCAAGATTGTGAAAGGATTGGGGGAAAAGATGGGGAGGGGAGGGTATAACACTTTCAGGTGAACAAATTTAGAGAGGAGTTTTTTAAATGATATCTCTATGTACTATCAGTGCAAACAAAGAAAAGGTCTTATGCTAAGAAAACCAAATAACTAAACATAATATTTACTCAGTTCCTCAAATATTCAAGGGAGTTACAAGTTCATTTTTTAAGGAAAGATTATTTGAAGTTGCCCTAGTACTCTTTATTTCTGTACACCTCCAACATAACAGTATCTTTTGAAAGCCTTTTTGAAGAGTTGGTGAAGTGACTCATGCCTGTAATATCAGCACAGAAGTTGAGGCTGGCAGATCACGAAGTCAGGAGATGGAGACCATCCTAGCTAATATGGTGAAACCCCGTCTCTACTAAAAATACAAAAAATTAGCCGGGCGTGGTGGCACATGCCATAAGTCCCAGGTATTCGGGAGGCTGAGGCATGAGAATCACTTGAACCCAGGAGGCGGAGGTTGCAGTGAGCTAAGATCGTGCCACTGCACTCAGGCCTGGGCAAGTAAAGCAAGACTCGAAACTCCGTCTCAGAAGAAAAAGAAGTAAAAGAAAGGCTTTTTCCAAGCATTCACATTACTGAACAACAGCTTGTTACAAATTTTCAGCCAAGCTAAAGAAGCACTGGACTTCTCTTACATATCCATCTTCTCACGCAACATTTTGATACTTTGAACATCCCTGCTATAGTTAACCAAAGTTTTGCTGGTCTTTCAGTACTGCAGAACATGATAAAATAATTTTGTCTGATATAAACCATGGTACCGTCGATTTTTATATACTGAATAAGTAATATATTTTGGGTACCATGTTAAATTAAATTTATTTCCATTTTCACTACAACAGAAACTAAAACTATGCCCAAAAATTCAGCATTCCCTTTAAGCTTTATAGATTGTCAATGTTGTTGTCAAAATTTTAACAGAGAATTTGAGACTTGGCTGTACTTTGTAAATACTTGTACGTATACGATTGTTTTTAACAGTTAAACATAAGTCATTCTCCAGTAAGAAGATGTTTTTATAAATTATAAGAAAGTATGTGTATTTTAAAGATGTTACAATATATTTTATGCCTTCAATGGGCTTAGAACACTGGTTTTTATTTTTACTAACTGTAATTATGAGCAAAAATAATAAAAATATTACGTTACCTAAAAATGATAGCCATTCTCTTTTATTTGTAATTCTTAAATCAAAATTATACTGTGATTTTTTTTTTTAAGATGAAGTTTCACTCTTGCCCAATCTAGAGTACAATGTTATAATCTCAGCACACCGTAACCTCTGTTTCCCAGGTTCAAGCAATTCTCCTGCCTCAGCCTCCCAAGTGCTGGGATTACAGGCATCCACTACCACACCCAGCTAATTTTGTATTTTTAGTAGAGGCAGAGTTTCTCCATGTTGGGCAGTCTGGTCTCGAACTCCCAACGTCAAGTGATCCACCCACCTCGGCCTCCCAAAGTGCTGGGATTACAGGCATGAGCCACTGCGCCCAGCCTATACTGTGATTTTAAAGGGACTACAGATTATTTTTGGCTTACATGTTTATTTAAAATCCAAATACACAAGATTAAAGAGAATAGTATACTAAACTTCCATATGCTTATTGCCTAGCTTCAAAATTTTTATCAGTTCATGACCAACACTGTTTCATCAATTGCACTGCCTCCCCCCATATTATTTTAAAACAAATCCCAGACATCATATTATTTCAATTATAAATATTCTAGTATGCATCTCTAAAAGAGATGAACTTTTAAAAAACCTACAAGATTGTCATACCTTAAAATTAATGATAATTTCTTATTCAATACTTGTTCAATATTCAGTATTGAAATTTCCCTGTCTAGCTCACAACGCGTTATGGCTGTTTTTCAAGTCAGGGTACAATCAATATAATTGGTTGAAATGTCTCTTAAGTCTCCTTTAACCTCCAGTCTCTGCCTCCCTTTATTAGATGCAGACTGAGACACAGGGATATTATTCTGTTTTCTTCAAAGTCATGCAGTCAGTGGCTAGAGTGGGAGTTTCAGAGTTCCAGAGTTCTCCATTAGTCCTCTGTCAAGGGAGAAAGAAAGGCCCCGTGGGGTGGCTCATTTAAATTCTTCTGTTGCTAGCTCTGTAATGTGCCTCCCACTCTAGATCCAGAGCAATACCATGAAGGACCTAGGCTACCTTATAAGGGCTTTATTCCATTTATGTGGAGTCATAACCTGTACTCCAAACACTTCTCTCCTACAAGTATTCAGACCTCAGTGTATTATAAGAAAGTTTAGGAGAATAGAAAACCAAATGGCAGTATAGATGCTTTTGTGGACAAATAAATGCTACCTAAAATTCACAAAATATTACAGCCTTTTGGTGTCCTACAAACTTACACTGTTAATTATAATCACCAGGAGAAGTTTCCTTTTTTTAACTTTTATTTTACATTCAGGGGTACATGTGCAGATTTGTTATTATAGGTAAGCTTGTGTCATTGTTGTGCAGATTATTTCATCACCCAGGTATTAAGTCTAGTACCAATTAGTTATTTTTCCTGATCCTCTCCCTCCTCCCATCCTCTACCCTTTGACAGACCCCAGTGCGTGTTGTTCCCCTCTGTATGTCTGTGTGTTCTCATCATTTAGCTTCCACTTATTAGTGAGAACACGTGATATTTGGGTCTCTGTTCCAGCATTAGTTTGCTAAGGATAATGGCCTCCAGCTCTATCCATGTTCCCACAAAGGACGTGATCTGGTTCATTTTTATGGCTCCATAGGTTTTCATGGTGTATATGTACCACATTTTCTTTATCCAGTCTACCACTGATGGGCATTTAGGTTGATTCCATGTCTCTGCTATTGTGAATAGTGCTGCAAAGAACATAATGTGCATGTGTCTTTATAAGAGAACAATTTATATTCCTGTGAGCATATACTCAGTAATGGTATTACTGAGTATACCATTACTCAGTAATTGCTGGGTCGAATGGTGTTTCTATTTTTAGATCTTTGAGGAATTGCCACAGTGTCCTTCACAATGGCTGAACTAATCTACACTCCACCAGCAGTGTATAAACGTTACTAGAAGAAGTTTCTGTCACATGATCTGGGATGCCTGGGTTAAGTTGCTGGATGCTACTTGCAAGATCTGTGCCAGGTCTTCCAGCCTTTGACTGCCATCCAGAACAACCAGGGTTCTCAGCAGTACATTGAGTTTAGCAATAACCTGCTAAGTCAGGACATACTGGATTCTAGATTTAGTTCTGAAGTGAAGAAGCGATACAAACACCTCTCCTTGACTCACAGACCCCACACCTGTGAAATGATTACAGAAGACAATTTCTTTTTTTTTTTAATTGTACTTTAGGTTCTGGGGTACACGTGCAGGTCATGCAGGATTGTCGCATAGGTACCTACGTGGCAAGGTGGTTTGCTGCCTTCATCCCCCCATCACCTACATCTGGTATTTCTCCCTTCGTTTTCCCTTCCCACCCTCCCTGCCCCCCACTGTCCCTCCCCTAGCCCTTCCCAACTGACCGGAGTATGTGATGCTCCCTTCCCTGTGTCCATGTGTTCTAATTGTTCAACACCCATCTATGAGTGATAACATGCGGTGTTTGGTTTTCTGTCCTTGTATCAGTCTGCTGAGAATGATGGTTTCCAGATTCATCAAAGTCCCTATGAAGGACATAAACTCATCGTTTTTTATGGCTGCATAGTATTCTGTGGTGTATATGTGCCACATTTTCTTTATCCAGTCTATCGTTGTTGGACATTTGGGTTGGTTCCAAGTCTTTGCCGTTGTAAACAGTGCTGCAAGGAACATACGTGTGCATGTGTCTTTATAATAGAACAATTTATAATTCTTTGGGTATATACACAGTAATGGGATTGCTGGGTCAAATGATATTTCTGTTTCTAGATCCTTGAGGAATCGCCACACTGTCTTTCACAATGGTTGCGCTAATTTGCACTCCCACCAACAGTGTGAAAGTGTTCCTATTTCTCCACATCCTTAGAGAAGACAGTTTCTAAGATTCGCCCTGTCATTTCCACTCCAAAGTGTGACTTCCTCCTTCTGTCTGTAACTCAGTGGATCATGAGGACCTATCCTCCAGCATGGTCTCTGTGCCTTTTCCTTCACTCTTTCAGGGCCCTTCACCATAAGTAACTGGTTCACACTCCTGGCACCAATTTCATGCACCTTTTCAAGGGCCTACTTTTTCTCTAGTTCTTGTCTATAGGTCATGGGCTGTGACCCTTTGTTTAGTTAAGCTGGAATTTGCTTTTTCCCAATGCTGGGGTCTCTCCTGCCTTGCTTTGGGGATAGTAAAAGACCCTTCTCCTGGGAGCCATAGGCCAGGCTACCTCAACTTGCTCAATGACAGCACCCAAGACCCATCTTAGGATTAAGGACATGAATACCAGGAACAGAATCTCCAAGCCACTATGGACTGATGCAAATAGAAAATGTGAAAGTACTGAAAACGTCACAGGAAACTATTTCCTGTCTGATACACATTCTCTCCTAATCACTGTACCATAAACTTTGGATTAATATATAGTTCAATACTATATCCCTGCATATTATAGTAGAAAGATTGTTCCTCAAAAAGGCTGTTAATCTATTCACAGTTACAGAGTGTGCTTATGATTCTAGGAGCACTCTGCTGTAATAAAACATGGGTTTGGAACATAAAAGCACACTAAAGTTATGGCCATTGCTGTCTTTGTATGTTAACCTTCTCATATCCCAATAAAGGTGCCAAGCCTACAACAGCCATTTCTCAGAGTCTACCTGCTCCTCCTACTCTGGTGCTCTCAGGGCAGCTTAGCACAGGGTCAGACTCACCTGGACTTCATTCCACAAGCTAACTAGGCCCCAGCAGACCCCCTTTCTACTTACCTATGTAAACAAAGGACTTCCCATTGATTTTTTAATTATGATTCCTAAGGAAAACTTACATTTTAACAGTGGCCTTTTGTAGCTAATATTCTTTACTTTAAAAAAGTTTATTGGCCAGGCGTGGTGGCTCACGCCTGTAATCCCAGCACTTTGGGAGGCCAAGGCAGGTGGATCACCTGAGGTGAAGAGTTTTAGATCAGCCTGGCCAACATGATGAAACCCCATCTCTACTAAAAATACAAAATAGCCAGACGTGGTGGTGCATGCCTGTAATCCCTGCTACTTGGATGGCTGAGGCATGAGTATTGCTTGAACTTGGGAGGCGGAGGTTGCAGTGAGCCTTTGCACTCCACACCATTGCACTCCAGCCTGCATGACAGAGCGAGATGAGTTCCTGTCTCAAAAAACTAAAATAAAAAATGAAGTGTACAATTCAATGGTTTTTAGCCATTACTAAATTTAAAAACCCACAAGGTTGTTGAAACCAACACCACAGTGTAATTTTAGAATATTTTGTCCCCCTAAAAGAAATCCTATATTTATTAGTAGTCATTCCCCACCCCTCTCCCAAGCACTAGATAACCACTAAGCTATGTTCTGTATTTGCCTGTTCTGGACAGTTTGTAGAAATGGAATCATACAATGTGTGTTTGTTTTACAATTGGCTTCCTTCACTTAGCATCAAAGTGTAGTGTGATATATCGTAGGCTGTATCAGCTCCTCATTCCTCCTTATAGGTGAATAATATTCCATTGTATAGATATGCCACATTTTATTTGTCTGTTCATTACTTGATAGGCACTTGGGTTCCTTCCATCTTTTATGCTGCTGTGAACATTCCTGTGCAAGTTTTTATGTGGATGTGTGTTTTCACTTTTCTTGGCTATATACCTAGGAGTGGAATTGCTGGTAATTATGTGCAACATTTTGCGAAACTGACAACCTTTTATCCACTGCAGCTGTACTCTTTTACATTCCCATCAGCAATGTAGAGGACTCTAATTTCTCCATATCCTTACCAGAACTTGTTACTGTCTTTTTAACTGTTGCTATCTTCATGGGGGTGAAGTTGTATCTCACTGTGGTTCTGATTTACATTTCCCTAAAGGCAGATGACGTTGGGATTCTTATCCTGTGCTTATTGGCCACTTACATATTTTCTTTGGAAAATTCTCCACCTTTGTCTAATACAAAAAAATAAACCAGTGGAGGAAATTGTATGTAAAATATAAGGGAAAGGTCTTGGTTTGCAAGGCATGTATACACATATTTTAAAATGGGCTGACATTGCAGAGTCTCTTGCTTGTCACAGAAGGCCAGGGGCTTCAACTCCGCAGCTGACACAGAAGTCAAGACACATACAGCTTCCCATAGCTTAACAACTGTTCATATTTACGGGTGATGATAAGGGTAGGTTGATATTGTGGAGGTTGCAGTGGAGTTTTGAAAGATTTACTTAATGAGAATACAAAGTAATCATGAACCAAGAGATCCTTGCCTTATCTCAGTTTTGTTAGTGAATCAGTGTGAGATTTAGGTCACTGGGCATCATCTTCTTCTTTGGTAGAATGGCATAGTTAGATTTTCTAGGCTTAAATATTTTATGTATCTCTTTGGAAGTAAAAGATATTTCGGGGAAGGATGAGGACGTTTAAAAAATTACGTTCCTTTCAAAGGATTTTTTCTCATGATGATGATGACAGTGAGGACTTCATAGATAGATAAAGTCATTCTGAAGAAAAGAGCAAAAATGGAGATTCCATAATGTGTAGTGAAATCCGTTAAAAGGTGTGGAGGTAGTATGGGGAGAGATACCTGGGAGGCCAGTGAAGGGAACCAGACTATTAGCAGTAATATTTTAACTGCTTAGCAATGAATATCTGTTAAAACTGATGTAACACTTACTGCATACTGTAGATGAGGAAGAAACGGTGTCAATCCACAAAAGAAGCAAGAGGAGAGAGTTCAAGGATATGGAAAAATGAGAGATCTTCTCTGGGACCATTTTTCCCCAACTCCAAGAAGTAGCAGCTGATGGTAGCCATCATTATAAAGATAAATGATAACACCTGCTGAGGAACTCCACCAAGACATTCCTACATCTCAGTAAACAAGAACTAATTAATTTCCACAACACCCTTGTGAGGCAGAAAGTAGCATCTTCCTAGTTTTACTGACCGGGAAGCATCAGCACATAAACATAAGTGATGTGGCCCCTTCACATAGTGAAGCTGCGACGGGGCTGGGAATAAGAAGTCCTGGCAATTCAACTTCCAAACTCTCACTTTTAACTCGTATTCCGTTCTTAGTGAAAATGTTTCCTCTTCTTACAAATTAATATTGGATAGTATGTGTATCCTTGTTTGATGGGTACATAATTACTAGGTGTAGTTATTCCTAAGAATATAAAATCATCACATCTGAGAAGAGGCCTTAAAAATCATCTCATTTAACTCCTTTATGATATGTTTAGTTACTCACCATGGACATAGAACCTACTAGTGCCAGAGTACAAATGAAATCCCTCACTATCTTTATTCCTGATGGGCCAACTCCCGTGTTAGTACATTTTTCATGTGGTTTCTTACTATTTCCTTTTCTTTGAAATGCCAAAGAGATGCACAAATTGAAAATGTCAGGGTTGGAAGTTCCCATAAATGCTGTCAACTCAAACAGTGCATCTGGCTCTTAAATCTTCTGTATAGTTTCTCTAAGTGGTTGCCCATATTCTGAGTAAACACAGCCAATGCACAGAAAGCAACCACCTGCTAGGCAGCCCATGCCACCGCTCAGCTGCTGGGAAGCTGTCTTTCCCCTTTAACAGCTATCAAATCACCGTCCGTCCAGGGCCAGCTGACACCAGGCCCTGCCCTTCTACCCTCCAGGACATCTCTTGTAGGGTGTCTTGATATTCCTGGGTGTCTTAATTGCTACCAACTTAATATTCTTTCAGCAAATGTTCATGAAGTTCCAGCTGTAGGTACCACCAACAATAAAATGATAAATAAGGAAAATAATCTAACAGGAAATTACATCTGAATAGGCCCTTTTAATACCAGGTGACAAGGGCTTTGGTGAAGTATGTGTAAGATATTAGAGGAACAAGGGAAGTTTATTACTTACCTACTCTCTGTAAGCACTGGGGATACAAAACAATATTCCCCTAAGGGATACAGAGATATTCTCTGCCCTTCACAAGCCAATAGTCTAAAAAAAAAGACAGAATAAATATATAAATGTTGACTATGAGTTATTATGTGCAATGGAAAGATGATATTCCACTATGTTAATTATAAGTTGTTGCTACAGATAAACAGACATAGCTATAAATAAATTTAGGTACATGTAGTCATTAAAAATAATTTATCAGCAAAACCACTGAATTGCACAATTTGCAGGGTTGGGTGCATTTCCACATTGCTTACTGTGAGAATGGAAGCCCATGGATACCAACTTCTGGACCTTTAGAACTCCAACTAAGCTCTAGGTGCTGTACACGATGTCTACAATGTTGAGCAAAAGGGGATCAACCCCGCCCTCTTCCTTATAACTTACTGTTCCAAGGAAGAGACAGACATTTATCAAATGTATAATATGTATAACTATAATTGTGTATAACTATATGTATAATATGTATAACTATAAATATGTATAACTATAATTGTGACAAATACTGTAAGGGGGAAAACAACAGTTTGCTATGAGAGAGAATAGCATGGAAGAAACATCATTTTAAAAGGGGTCAGGGGTCAGGAAGAAAAATTCTCTGTGAGGACCTGACATTTCCTCTGAGACCAAAAGGACACACAGAGGTTAATCAGGCAGAAAGAGAGAGATGAAGGAAGGGAGAGGCATAGAGAGAGAGAGAGAGACAGAGAGAGACAGAGACAGAGACAGAGAGGCAGGGCATGGTGGCTCACACCTGTAATCCCAGCACTTTGGGAGGCCAGGGTGGGTGGATCATGAGGTCTGGAGTTCAAGACCATCCTGGCTAACACAGTGAAACCCCATCTCTACTAAAAATACAAAAAATTAGGCATGGTGATGGGTGCCTGTAATTCCAGCTACTCAGGAGGCTGAGGCAGGAGAATCACTTGAACCCGGGAGGTGGAGCTTGCAATAAACCGAAGTTGTGCCACTGCACTCCAGCCTGGGTGACAGAGTGAGACTCCCATCTCAAAAGAGAGAGAGAGAGAGAGAGAGAGACAAAGAGACAGAGACAGAGAAGGAGAGAGCATACAGGCAGAAAGGTGGAAGGAGTTTGGTGTGCTTTGGGAACTAAGGGAAGAAATAGTGCTCCGAGGCAAGCAACCGTGATGAGAGGGGAAAGCAGAGGCCCCAGTTCAGGTGGAAACTCAGGCAGAACCTTGTGGGCCAAGGAGAGGACTAGGGGTTTAAGTAAAATGAAGTAGGATGTGACAGGAGCTTATTAGGCAGAGATCACTCTGCTGGAGGAACATGCAGAAGATGGGGAGCAAGCAGAATTATGGAGAAACCAGTTTGTCCATAGATGCTCAATAGACGTGTATCAGACTGACCTCTTTCTTTTAGAGTGAAGATTTTAGTTCTATTCTGTTTCTTTTCCATTGTCTAAACTTTATAGAAATATTTTCATTTGGAAAATGCAAACTTCCTCCTGTTGTTTGGTCCTTTGTCCTGCCTAAAACACATATTCCTCAGTCAAATGATTAACAGTCTCTTAATGACAGAACATATATAGATTAAGAAACACAAATAGATTTCTCTGAAAGTCTTTTCATGTTCAACACACTTGAGCCTCAGGTATTGCTGGGATTTTACTGCCATCTAGTGCCTCTGAAAACACATGTGTTTTTGTATTTTCGAACAAGATACTCCCCAGAATGATGTGAATGAGCAAATACATTTCTGTCTCTGGAATGAGAGAACCTCTGTTTTAGTTTTATTTACATCTCTTTTATGTTGATGTAAAATAAGTCTCATCTCATTGATTATGCTTTCTCTTTTCTCCGTGCAATCTTCTCTGTCCAGTTAGGGAGCAGGTGGGAGGCTGAAATCCAGCCCATATTCTGTTCCGAAGCCAAATCCAGAGGGATAGCCATCTTTCCAATTTTGCACATACAAGTTAGCAGCAGCTCTGGTGTCACTCCATGGTACTTCCCACACGAAATCCGAGGCTCACAGCTCCCCTGAGGCTTCCTGTTTTGGGATTCGTTTTTGTTTCTGACTGTCTGTTCTTTACAAGGCTTATAAAGATCCCTGGGCCTAAATGTATGACTAAGCTATCATGGGTTGGTTGGTTTGGTCTGACTATAAACAAAGTTTTGTATAGAGCATTATAATAATGGCCGGCTGGGAATAGTGCTCATGCCTGTAATCTCAGCACTTTGGGAGGCTGAGGCAGGTGGATCACTTTAGGTCAGGAGTTCAAGACCAGCCTGGCCAACATGGTGAAATCCCATCTCTACCGAAAATACAAAAATTCACTGGGTGTTGTGGTGCATGCCTGTAATCCCAGCTACTCGGGAGGCTGAGGTATAAGAATTGCTTGAATCCGGGAGGCAGAGGCTGCAGCGAGCTGAGAAATGCCACTGCATTCCAGCTCCAGTGACAAAGCAAGATTCTTTCTCGAAAAAAAAAAAAAAAAAAAAAAAAAAACATTGTAATGATAAACATTCTTTTCAGGAGTAGAAATGTACATGCTTTTGTGTTACACTTCTCCATGCACTTGTTCAAACATACTGAAACACATTTTCTTTTCCACAGTATCCTTCATTAAAATTCTCTTCTTCTTCAAAGGTCCCAAGCCACTCGTTTCCGTTGGCATCAACCAGCTCCTTTTGACAAGCAGCAGACATGGGCAATAGATAATGTCTATATCGGGGATGGCTGCGTAGACATGTGCAGTGGCCATGGGAGATGCATCCAGGGGAACTGCGTGTAAGTCAATTTTTCTCTTCCTTCTGTTGAATGCTCCTGATTCACATTCCATCTAGGAGACTTTTCTATAACTGGGTTTTGAATCACTCCCATGCTTCCTTAAGTTGTACATTTTTTCTGAAATATGATCTTCAGCTAACTGTGAAGTTGATGGATACTGTATCTTCATTCTTGCTTAGAGATTAGGGACTGACTAATAGCTATCTTGTCAGGAGACAGATGAATTATAATTAACTATATTTTATTTCCTTCTGTGTTTCTGTGATACACTGGAGCCTTGAACATAAAATTAGAAAAGGTTCAGGAGTTCAGTATGTTCTGACCAAAACTAATACATCATAAGTATTTTTCTCACTTAGGTCTGAATATATGTAAGGATATGTGTTTGTCGTGGCTTATTTTATATTGCCATGTTGTTTGCCTAAGAAAGTATGTAGATGTCTGCTCAGTTTACCAGAGGTATTTGATGGACAGGCCTATTATATTACTCTTAGAGAACCTCAGCATATTTGGAATAATTTAAATGAAGAGTATGAGTGCGTGTGTGTGTGTGTGTGTGTACATGCACACACACACACACACCATAGGCCTCTATGCTTTATTTTTGAGATTATGCTCTTTTTTTTTGAGATGGAGTCTCACTCTGTCACCCAGGCTGGAGTGCAGTGGCACAATCTCCCACTAATCCCCATAGACCTGGGAAGTCTTTTTTTTTTGGTTAATGATTTCAGCCCGTGCCCCGGACAACCCTTGAGACCCCTGAGCCTCCCAGTCCTATATTCATGTCCCCTTCCACCCTGACCAGGGAAGTCAGTCTTTTGGTAACAAATGACAGTTATTGCCCGAAGTATCTTCTGCTTTTAGGACCATGGCCTCTTGGAATCCTAATAGCTCAAAGCCTCTCTCAAAAAGACCAATTTTGTAAATTATTAGGACCCACCAGCTTACTTTAGTAGCTGCCATTGTTTATCAGCCATTCAGAGCTGTGTGATATAAGAGATGGGCCGTAGTAGATTCTTTGAAGTTGCTTCTTTCTCTCCACCTATAACCCTGAATCACTACCTTAGGAAATACCAGAGGTACTTAATTCATAGATTATTTGTAACCTAAAGCACAGTTAAGGAGCACAGGTGAATTCTGGCAAGCTCTCTAAAAATCAGTAACTTTTCGTCATCTTGGACTAGGAAAAGAGTAGTCTTCATCAGTTTGAGAACAAGCTTGCAGGGGCTTTGTTTGATGTTGACTTTTCCTCTCTCCTGCTCTGCACCCAGCTGTGATGAACAGTGGGGTGGCCTGTACTGTGATGACCCCGAGACCTCTCTTCCAACCCAACTCAAAGACAACTTCAATCGATCTCCATCCAATCAGAACTGGCTGACTGTGAACGGAGGGAAATTGAGCACAGTGTGTGGAGCTGTGGCATCCGGAATGGCTCTCCATTTCAGTGGGGTGAGTGTTTGGCTGCTGGTTATTCACTTCTGCTCATCTTGAGTTCCTTCCAAATAAATGACTCTCTTCTGAAGTTTAATGAGCAAATCAAGATACAGAGTTAGTTAACCTAAATACAACCCTGATCTGAACTTTCAACTTTATACAAATATTTATATTATAAAGATAACTTTATACTATACTTTATACTAAGTAATCAGAAAATAAATATAGTATAACTTTAAACTATGCTTTATACTAAGTAATAAGAAAATACTAATCATTCCCGGGACTTTTCTACCACACATCAGTTGAGACAATTTAATTATTCAGGGTAATGTCAGCACAGAGCATATTTAAGTATACATTATAAAAGGATGTGAGTGAATTTTAATCTTGGAAAAGAGCACTTGTACAATCTTCCATCTGCATGGATCCCTTCTAATTGAAAACTCGAGCTTGCAACAGATTTTGGATTTAAAGAGCCAAAAATCTGGAAAAGGGGTTGCAGTGGTTCCTGAATTTATTAACAACAATGAATCATTTTTGTAGATTATTCAGGAAAGAATTATTAATTCAAAATTACTAGACATTTGTATGTGTAGCATATTACCTTGTGAGCGACAGCAGCAATGTTGGAAACTTTCTTTGAGAAATTTTATAGTCACTCAACTTTTCTGCCAAAGGTGACTCTGTTTAAAATACAATTTCTTTTATACCATCATTAGATAGACAAATTAATTTTTTAAATGACAGATTTACTGCCAGCTCTTTATTTTCTTAGCATGCCCTACCTTAGAGTTTACATTTGTGCCAATGTAGTGTATTATTTATATTTAACATTTTAACCCAAGAAACAAGAAAACATATAGCATATAGGCTTTTTATAATCATCAACACTGACAAAGAATACAGTGTTCAGGATACTTTTCTTCACCTAGAACTAAAAGTGAGTCTTTCACATATGTTCAACTAAGAATATCTACATATCAACATTAAGAAATTAATATAGATGCCATTAAATTCACTAAAGTTTAAATTTAAAACATTAGAATAATTAGAGATTATCTCTATAATTAGAAAATTTTCAATGTGGCTATTTTTAAATTTCATATTAAAATAGTCATCTATTTACAGGCTTGGTGGCTCATGCCTGTAATCCCAGCACTTTGGAAGCCCGAGGTAGGCAGATCACCTGAGGTCAGGAGTTCAAAACCAGTCTGGCCAACATAGTGAAACCCCATCTCCATTAAAAATACAAAAATCAGCTGGGCGTGGTGGTACACGCCTGTGTTCCCAGGCACTCAGGAGGCTGAGGCAGGAGAATTGCTGAACCTGGGAGATGGAGGCTGCAGTGAGTCAAGATCACACTACTGCACTCC
>PVKP010031090.1:0-27287 GCA_004027715.1 Plecturocebus donacophilus
GATGATCAATTGTCATTCACAAACCTGTACCAAGAAGCACATAATTTTTAAAATGTGTTGTTTTTCACAAGTAATTTAAGTATAGCATTATTATCATTTGGTACTTAAGTCAAAGACGACATTTAGATTCTTCAGCTTTGAGGCTTTTAGTAACATTATTGTATAGTCAGGCAGAGGAAAGAAATTCAAAAGCAGTTTCTTTTTCTTCTGTCAGTTCCTTTGCAGTAAGATCCATCTTCTCACGTGAGAAATCATTAATAGGGAGACCTTCAACGAACTTCCAGGTCTTATTCTGTTTGAAAATAATGCAAATAAGAGATTTAAACTGGAACTGATCTTCCAATAAGCAACAACCTAGTCTGAACTTATATTTGTTTTAAAGACTGATTCTAAAGAAGTAAATCAGAATCCAGATCTTAATAGATAATTCTAATAAAAACTCAACACTTGAATTTAAAATCCCTTGAATCTAAAAAAGAACTTTACAAATGATTGACTTTAGCACAGTTATAATAAAGAGCAACAACACTGAAAGACTTTCCTTCATTCAGAAATATACTATTTGTAGGTGTCTAATACTAGAGGCATAATAACATACTGTGTCTAGTGGGAAGAGCTGAATCTTCCTTTCCAGATTAATTTCAATCACAAAAATTTTTAATGACCTGAAGTTGAAATACATAGTTTTAAAGCTGAGAAAAATGTCTACTTTAGTAAAGGAACAATTTTCTAGACGATGTTATACCATTGTATTTTTTGGGGGGGGGGGGGACAGGGTTCCACTCTGCTGCCAAGGGCATGGTACAGGGGTAGTCATGGTTCACTGCAGCCTTGACCTCCTAAGCTCAAGTGATCCTCCTACCTTAGCCTTTCAAGAAGCTGGGACCACATGCGTGTACCACCATGCCTGAGTATTTTATTTTTGTAGAGATGGGGTCTCACTATGTTGCCCAGGCTGGTCTTGAACTCCTGGGCTTAAGCAATCTTGCCACCTTGGCCTTCCAAAGTGTTGGGATTATAGGCGTGAGCCATCGTGTTTGGCCAGTAATACCATTCTTAAGAGAAACATATAACTACTTTCTCAAAGAAGGGAAATAACTCCAAAATACCTTACCTTGATTACAACAGGGAATGAGTAGAGTAGATCATCAGGAACACCATAGGAGTTGCCATCAGAGATAACACCCATGGACACAAACTCTCCCTGAAAAAAACAATGTTTCACATTCTCATGGTGATTAGTTCACACAACTGACACATGAACTAATAAAATCAAACCGGGTGACCCTTTCTTATAATGTTCATAACATCATTACTATGTAAGGAACTATCATCATCAGCAGGTAATTCCATGACAAGATAACTTTCATGGATATTATTTCATTCCATTCTTCCTTATCATATGTGAAGTAGGCCAGGGAAACCTAATCCTCATTTTGCAGATGAGGAACCTGTGGACTAGAAGAAAAAATTTCACCCCTACTGTGTATCAGGCATTGTGCTGTTTTCCATATTTAATCTCCTTTAACCCTCACAACCCTGTGTATAATAGTAATGTCATGTAAAAGATAACAAAACAGCTCAGAAAGATCAAGGCTAAGAAACTCCCAAGGTTACGTAGTTAGCAGGCAGCTGAGCTGAGAAATGAACCTAACCTGACTGTAGCAAAGGCTACATTCTTTTTATATTATAGCATCAGGCAACAAAAATAAAATAGTGACCTGTGAAAATGACTAAATCTTTACCTCTGGGGTTCCAAACCAGATGTCCCTGACGTGGTCACAGATGGCTTTTGCAGCAGACATTGCACTGGATAGTTTTCGAGCCTTGATGACAGCAGCGCCACGCTGCTGCACAGTCTGGGAAGGGGGCAGGCAAAGGCAGCAGTGTTATTTGATCATGATAGCAAAATTTTCATTGATTCCAGTGGACCCTGGGGAGAAAGGCTATGTCCAGGGCTTAATGTGTCCCCTCCAAAATCATGCAACAATCCGATGATAGCCTTACCAATCCTTCTGGAAAAAGAAAACTATATATCCCCATACAAAGTTTATCATACTTCATGCAAAGACATGGATCTTGGTATAAATCTCAACTGCTGTGATACAGATCGCATCAGATCAGACTGGATCATGACTGGTTTACTCTGATCCCGAAAGTATGCAGTCATCAGAGCAACTGTGAAAGACCTACTCTCCTTGAAGATTTCCTGTCCTAAGTGTCTCTCAAGAGTTCTTTATGCACAGCTGTTAAGAAGGCTCATAGATTTTTCTCACCGTGACAAATTCTCCCTTGAGCCAGTTGTCATCTTTCAGAGCTTCATAAACACCAACTTCCTTTCCTTGCAATTTCACCTTGGCATGGTTGACATCTGGATACTGAGTCGAGGAATGGTTTCCCCAGATAATGACATTCTTTACATCATTAGCAGTCACACCAAGTTTAAGAGCAATCTAGTTAAATTGAAAACAAATACATTACTTAGACTAATGCTTTTTATTTACAATTGGGACCTGTTTTGACAAATGCCCTTAAGTAAAGCTAAAAAGCTTCTGAGATTTCAAGAGAACACAAGAGTTATATTGACTTGTAAAAAATGTAAATTTATTGTTTGGCAATTTCCTACAACAGCTTAACAGTGGTAACAACTGTGGACGTGAAACTTTATGGAGTAGAATATTTAAAAGTAGGAAGCATCCCATAGTTTGTGGTTAACTTATTCATATAATACATGTATCGAATATAAAATATTAATCAAGTTACTATTTATTAATCAATTTACTATTTCTTGAATATGTAAATGTGATCTTTTGTTTCATTGTTAATGTTTTTTTGGAGATGTCTTCTCAGTGCTTCTGAGTAATCAGGTATTTGGGCACTTTCTATGTAGGTAAAAATTTTATTATATATCGTATATAAACTAATTTTCAAATAATCCTAAATATAAAATTTTAGAGTTGGATGGGACTCAAATTACCAAGATATGACTGTTTTCATTTTATGTATCAGGAAACTGAAGGAAAGAGAAATTTTCTCTATAAATATATGTTTGTACGTGTGTGTACACACACATACACACTAAAATAACATATGTAACAACCTCTAGCTGTAACCCCAGAAAACACTTTAGGGTCTTGCCACAAAAAAGGTTAGAAATTTATGTCTTGATAGATTTAAATAAAGCAAAATCAGCTTGCTCGTATGATAAGTTTATGTACAGAAAAGATATTATGATCAGGTGTATGTATAATTTGTTCCTAATTAGACAACAGAATTTATGATGAACCAGAAGGGAATGTGGAAAAATAGTTTAAGAAGTTGATCTGTTTTGATGACATTGTGGGCAATTCTTCCTTCCTTGTGTCCCAGTAAGAATGGGAGAGAAAATTAGTTGTGCCGGAGTCTGTAGCTTTAGCACACATAATGCAGCATTTGAATATTTACCACGTGATAAAGGGAATACACTTTGATATTTTAAGGAAAATTTTAAAACAAGGGTAATAACAGCTCCAAACTGGAAACAACTCAAATGTCCTTCAAGAATGGTTAAATAGGCTGGGCGCAGTGGCTCATGCATGTAATCCCAGCACTTTGGAAGGCTGAGGTAGGTGGATCATGATGTCAGGAGGTCCTGGCCAACATGATGAAATCTTATCTCTACTAAAAACACAAAAATTAGCTAGGTGTGACCGCGTGTGCCTGTAATCTCAGCTACTTGCGAGACTGAGACAGGAGAATCGCTTGAACCTGGGAGGTGGAGGTTGCCATGAGCTGAGACCGTGCCACTGTACTCCAGCCTGGGTGACAGAGCTAGAGGCCTTCTTAAAAAAAAATAAAATAAAATAAAATAAAAGAATGGTTAAATAAAGTGTACTATGTCTTAAATATACAATAGAATAAATAAAAGATGCGTGGAAAAACAACAAAAAGGAACAACCAACAACCTGGATGATTTTTAAAGGCATTGAACTGAGTGAAAAAGAGCCAGCCTTGAAAGGTTCCTTATTGCATGATTCCATTTTTGTAACATTCTCAAAATGACAAAATTGTAGAGGTGGAGTGCAGATAAATGATGTCAGGGACAAAGAAAGAGGGAAGTGTGACTATAAGAGACAGTACGAAGCAGTTATTTTGTGAGTAATCAAGAAATTGTGTGTCTTGACTATGGTGGCAGTTATAGGAATCTACACTTGTATTTAAATGTCATAGAATCATTCATAAAGACAGAAAAAATAAGTGAATGTAAAACTGGTGAAACTTCAGTAAATCTAGTTAATAGTATTGTGTGTAATTTATCGACTTCCTGGTTTTGATAATACTCTGTATAGTTACATAAGATGCCATCAATGGATGATGGGTACATGAGCTTCTCTGTACTATTTTTTTGCGACTTTGGAGTCTAAAATTATTTCAAAATAAAAAGCAAAAAAAAACTCCAACCAACCAACCAACCAACCAAAAAGGATAAAGATAAAGAAAAAGGCCATTCCTAAAATGTCTGGAATGTCTTGATTGGTCTTCACACTAATGTATTCTGTTAAGTGAGAAGTAATCTGTCTTTACTTTCACTTTCACTCCTAAACTAGTTGAGGCTGCTTTCTTAAATCCTAAAATTATTAGTCTAAAAAAGTCTACTTAAAAATTTGTTTGTGATATTTTAAATCACTTCTGACCAACCTAATCTCCACTTCCTATAGTTTTGCAACTATTAGGACTATTATCTACAATATTTGCATTAGTCTCTACAAATTAGTTGATGGTTGGTTTCTGGGATAACCAGCTATTGATCTGCTTAGCCTGTAGGGTGTAGTAGAGTAGCAAGGTGTTCAACCATTTTTTTACATATGCCGCGACCTGAAAGAACTGGGGAAGAAACTGCTCTTACTTACATTTATACTTAAATTTAGCTAGTTTTGTATTAAAAAAAGATACAATTTATACCTTAAACAATTAACTCAAGATATATATTACCAGGAGCTTAGAGCCCACAACTCCTCTGAATGTCAGCTTCAATGGTCCAAAGTACAGTGAAGACAAAATGCCTCTAGGCCTCTCCACCCTCAGTCCTCCTTGGCTCCTCTGCCTTCCTTTGTTCTTGTTGCCCTCCTCCTCTTGCTCCTGTGATCTCTTGAGCTAATCCAGTTCTGTCAGGACAGCAAGGCCAGGTACTTTGCACCCAGAAGACATAATTTCTTAATATGATTCATGTCACAGCTAGTCTAAATTAATATGGAACCAGAATAACAATTCTTTGCTCCCTTAGACACTCATGTCTGTCATATAGGTCTGTTAAAGTTTTTGATTAATTCTCCAGCCCTAGTAATTTTCTTCCATGTGATACCAGCTAACTGATATCATTGTCAAATAACCTTATCATTATAAGACATAAATATCATATCAGCAGACATAAATACAGCACTGGCTTGCAAATACACAGTGAAGTTCTACAGGTTATAAACAGTCACTCAGTAGCTAAAGCCTCTGAATTCTAAGACAAAAAACCTAGCAACCATTCCTGTAAGAAAAACTTATCTTTGGGTTATTTTTCTCACTGGATAAATAACTTGTTTTAGAGGAAGAAAGTGGTTCTTCAGAGACTCCCTAAAAGCTCTCTCTATGCCAGAGTGACATGCTGAAATAGTGCCTAGCCAAGGGCCTGGGAGTAACAAAGAACATGTCCAAAAGCGAAGGTTAAAGTCTGAGGAGATAGCACTTTCTTCCCACTTTGCTCATTCAGAGTTTAGCCCCGCAATGAAAACTGTTTCAGGCAATAGGACAAAGTATCTCTTAGTAGTACCTTTGGAAGCAGAATTTTCCAACGCCTGTCTCCATCAAAGCTTCAGGCGAAACAGCAAAAAGTGGTTGTCAGTGTCATCATGCTACCTCTTTCTTCTAACTAAATAAGTCACTTTTTTGGCAATCCAGAGTTTACAACTGTAACACGTATAATATCTCTTCCTTTACAACTGTCCCACAATACCCAAACCTCCTACCTCCATTCATTCAAACAAACTCCTATTCCTTCTCAGCTACCACCAGACCCAGCCCACCGCCTAAAGCCTCTCAGGGAATATTTGCACTTTAAGCTAAAAATTTAAGGGTTGTTATCTAACAGCCCCCTAAATTAGGAATGTTTAGGATGTACGCCTCTTAGAAATAAAAACAAAATCAACTAATACTAATAGCAGCCCCAACCTTCCTTGCGTTTTACTATGTGCAGACACCTTGCTGAGGGCTTAAAATGGATCTTATTTAATCCTTACAAGAACTCTCTGAGGTTGATATAATTATTATTACATCTTATACATTGAATACACTTTCTCAAAATCACAGAGCTAGTAAGTGGACTAAGGGCAGTTGATAACATTAGCTAAGAACATACATAAGGGTTTGGAGTCAGGCAAATCAAGGTGGCTCCATAATTTATGAGCTATATGACTCAGCAGGTTCCCTGACTTCCTTGGGCCTCAGGTTTCTTACCTAAAGTAGGGATAATATGAGATACCTCATATGGTTACTATAAAAATTAAATGGAAAATTATATGTCTAGCATTCAATTTACAGTAGATGCTTAACAAATGTATATTCTGTCTTTCACTATAGGCATTCCAGAGCTGAAGGATTAGTCTCAGTTTAGGGCAGTAGTGCTTCAACTTAGACCTCACAGCATCTTCTGATTAACAACATTTTTTAAAAACTAAATAAAGTTGTCTTCTCTAGAAGAAAAAGCAGTGAACTCATAGACCTATCTAGCAGAGATGACCTACAGCCAAGAAGGAATGGCCAGAAAAGCATTAGGGCAAAGAGGTTCTGTCCAAAACTAGAACTTTATCATGACTTCCAATGGCACCAGGACCAGTTAGATCTGAAAAAGCCTAGGAAACTAGCTCAGATCAGTGGCTTGGCTTCTAATTTTTTGAAAAGCTATTGTTAATTCCCTGGTCACTGGTTCTTTAGCATATTTATCTATGGATCAAAGGGTAAAGAAAATTAGCAACAGAGTTTACTCCTAAGTAGTGAAAGTAGGAAATTTTACAGATATAGAATATTAAAAAGACATAAAATTGAAAACTAAATTAAATATAAAATTAAAAATTAAAATCTGAATCTGATTATTTAGCTGCAGGTAAAATAGAAGCAGAACCACATAATCACACAACGCTCAAGTCTTTGTTTATATAATTCCCTATATATCTGACAAAAATTAAACTAAATTACGTACCATCATGTATAACAAATTTTTAACCACTGTAACAAGAGAACATTAGTAACTGCATTTAATTATAGTTAGCAATAGAAATATAGTTAAAGACAAAATCAAGTACGAAGTCCAGCCTCTGGTCCTTTACAAGAATACATTTAAAGATTCCCTAACAAATTAATGATAATTTACTCTTAATTTAATAAGAGTGATAGGTTCCTACTAAACAAAAATAAGAAAAAAAGCACAAACTCAGATTCAGTTATTTTTAAAGTGAGAGAAAAATGTTTTAAAGATGAACATTCGTAAAATTTATGACTTATGAATTTTTCTTACTTGAGCTTTAGCTCGGTTGTGATCCAAACGGGTCAAGCAACTGAAGTTCTCCTTGGGGATGGATGGAGCTGACTTGGAGGCAGTTAGGCAGTTGGTATTGGCTGGATTACCCACAACAATAACCTATGAGGAATGGAAGGCACAGAAGAGTTACAGACTATATACTTACTAAGCTACGTTCAAATTTGACAGAAAATGTCTAACAGGTAGCCTTTGTACAGGAGAGGCTTGGGAAACACTATATAGCATAGGAAAATGCATTTTAAGTTATAAAAATCTTTAATAAAATGATAAAAATTTTTGAAATAATATATTTATAGAAAAGTTACAAGCATATTTTATGACTCCCATGTATCTTTAGTCTTTTTTTTTTTTTGGTACCTCTTTTGACAAGCTGCAGACAAGATACTTCTTTGTCTAAGTACTGCAGTGCTGGGGAATATTTCTCACAAACAAGGACGCACTGCGGAGGTGGAATTACTATGCAAGGAATACTATACCTCCAAAAAGCCTGGAATTTAGCAGTCTGAACAACCTTGTAATCTTTTATTGGGACCTGAGGATTTCTATTCAACTTTTATTATTTTCCGTGATTACAGAAAATGAGTGAACTATTTAAAATTAAGTCCACAGAAAGCAAAAATTGCAGACATCTATGAAATGTCATAGATAGAACATTATAATGGGCAAATTTAAAAATCTTAAAACATTTTCTTTCACTTTTTTTTTTTTCAAAGTCAAGATAGTAAAGTATACAGAAATCAGTTTAACCTTAACTGGCAAGCCTATTTGCTGTGTGACAATTAAGTTCTAGTTTATTAATAGTTCGCTAATAAAAGGTCTGGCTGGGGGTGGTGGTGGTGGTTCATGCCTGTAATCCCAGCACTTTGGGAGGGCGAGGCAGGTGGATCACATGAGGTCAGGAGTTGTAGACCAGTCTGGCCAACATGGTAAAACCCCATCTCTACTAAAATTCAAAAATTAGCTGGGCATGGTGGCATGCACCTCTAGTCCCAGCTACTCGGGAGGCTAGGACAGGAGAATCGCTTGAACCTGGGAGGCAGAGGTTGCAGTGAGCCAAGATTGCACCACTGCACTCCAGCCTGGGTGACAGAGCAAGACTCCATCTCAAAAATAAAAATTAAAAAAAATAAAATAAAAAAGAAGGCTTATTGTAATATTAAGACATATTTAGAAACCTGAGCATTCAGAAACTACCGTCTTCTACTCCTGAGAATAAACTTACCTTACGGCTAGCTATCTCCTTTCAGAATCACACAAAAATCCAAATGTCTGAATAAATATTCCCACACACCAAAAATGCATCAAAATGTCCTTTGCCTTCTTTATAGGTTTAAGAACTAATATTAAATTTTCACATTATACTAACGGGAAAAATATTTTTGCGTACTCTGAATACAGATTTCTACACTATAAGAAAAAACGCAGAAAGAGAGAGCTTAATGAGCAAAACTCTAAAGCCATATTTACTGATGATCATACAGAACTAGAAAAAAGGGCAAATAATTTTGGTTTTACTTAAATGCTAAAAACATAAGTTTCAAATGCTAATAATGAAAAGATCCCATAAAATACAGTGTTGGTCACCTTAACTGACTTCTTTGCATATTTATCCAAGGCCGCACCCTGGGATTTGAAAATTTTCACGTTTGCTTTCAGTAAATCTTTTCTCTCCATGCCCTCCCTTCTTGGCATGGAGCCTACGAGAATGGCCACATCCAGGTCTTTGAAGGCAACCTCTTCTTTATCTGTTGCGATGACATCTGTGGACATGGCAATAAATATGCAGAGCTACTTAAACACCAAAGTTTGAAGTTTTCTTTTTCATACTGAATCTACCCATTAATTCTTTCACTTGTTGCAAATGTTTACATATCACACTGATACACATTTCAGGAGCCTAAGAAAAGAAAAATAATACATTAATTTAACAATCATAATATCAGAAATGTCAATAGATGAATTTTGCTTTTCCTATTTCAATAATTACCTTAAATTTCAAAAATTCCATAGCTTTTATCTTTTATAATCATATATGATGCAAGGTATAATGATGACTTTTGAAGCAACACTTATTTTTCACACTAATTACCACATAACACAAAAGAGCAACTAATTCACCTAATCCTTAAATTACAATTACTTTAAGGTCTAAGATACCAATCACGAATTAAAAAATCATAAATGTTTATTGAGGAGTTTTGTGCCAGGGATAATGCTAAGATATTTATATTATTATCAAATTTAATCTTCACATTCTATAGATGGAGACACTGAGGTTTAAAGAGATTAACTCGCCACCATCAAAAGATAATGGAGCTGTAATTCCAGGCTAGGTTGGTTCAGAGTTCAACCACTATGCTCCAGTGTTAGTACAATAAGCATACATCACTTGCTTTTTGACTAAAGAACATATGTCATCGTACTTCTTTGTTGATTATATTAAGAAAGCTATGATCAACATTTAGCATTTTCACTGGAAAATTGGACATCATAGTTGCATCATAGTCAAGGCTGCCATAAATCTAAAAATGGGTATAAGCATGATACCAGCTGGAGGAAAAAAAATTATCTTCCTCTTCCCAGTCACACGTCCTTATTTGCTGAACTTTGCCTTCCCTGTCATATTCACATCTGGCAGGGGACAAACCAACTGCAATCTGGGCCCTTCAGAGAAAGCACAGGGAACTCAGCAGACAAAGGAATACAAATGGGAAAAAGCAGCAAAGCTGACTTGGAAAGAGCTGTGGGTAAGAAAAGGGAACCAATAGAATAGTGTGGGCAGTCATGTATTCTTCTTCGGAACTATGCAACCAAAAGACTTAGATGGCAGAGTATCCCTTCTAGCAAATGTTTACTCAACAGATGAAGAATTTTAAGGAAAGTTTTTCTTGGGAGGTATAAATTATTTTGCTTAGTGCACTCTTCTAGGAGAGTATCATTAATTAATCCCTACCAAAAAAAAAAAGACTATGATGAAGCTATAGCTAAAGAAAAATATTCAAATTAATTTAGAATATTTTAATAAACTTCAATCAAATTTCCTTATTATATTTGTGGTATAGTTCAGTGCTTTGCAATGGCCCTTATCTGAGCTCTTCTGAGTTTTTTGCAAACTATACAGCATATAGTAAGGACAATTTTATACTCTGTCTCAACCTGATGACTTGTAGATGGGATGGGGACCATATAAGAGGAACCAACTAACTTCCAGAGCAATATATAGACAAGGATATCCTGCACAACTGAGAAAGTTTTCTCTTACAGGATGCTACTATTACCATTTGGGTAGACTATATAACACAATGTAGACAATTCCTACACTGCCTATAATGTATGTGTGTAGACAATGTCAGGTATATAACCCTTATGTAATATTATACTTAACTGGCATAATAAATTATGTACACACACATTTGGGAAAAAAGGATAGTCCTTTACCTGACACTGATACTATAAAATCCTTTCTCTATCCCTAACTCACCTTTCAGGAGGGGAAGGGCACAGTCTTGAAGTTCCATTAGGACACCATCCAGGACACCCATCATGGGGGTGATATCCAACAGCAGAAGAATTATAGGCTACCAAATATCAAGGACAGCACTGTTAGTGTAGGCTATTTCATTTAGACACAAGACAGTCATTTCACATAGTTTTTATTTGGTATATACATGCATATAATTCCCATTAATTAGTCATGATGATTATTTTAGGAGGTCAGGTATCTAGTTCTATGCCCTTTCAGAAAAAAGAATGCTATAAAACCAGCACCGGTTTGCTAACAGACACAGTGAGAGGAATCACCACTACTCAATTTTAAGAGTATGTGAAAAAAACATCAAATTGAGTGACATACCACAGCTTGCTCTTATTGTTAATAGCTGTATGTTTTATTTCAGTTCATGGAAAGCTAAGTACAGTATCTGACATGAAGGAAGAATTCAATATCCATGGGTCAAGAAATGGAATAAATGAATACCTTAGAAAAGGATTTTACTGTAAATTAATCAGGCTTGTTGGAAATGGGAGCACCTGCTTCTATTGGGAAGTAGATTTTCTGACCATTTTGGTTCTAAAGGCCATTTATGAACCAGGAAGTGCTTATTGAGCAACTTTCTCTCCCACATGACTGTAAGTTACTGTCATTAGTGTTATCTCCCATTGACTGACACCTGCTGGTTGCACCAAGTCAACTAAGTACAATATATGGAAGAGTTCTCATTTGCAAAGTGCTTTCAGTGCCTGGAGGATTACATATAAATACCTTGCTAGCTTCCATTTATAGCAATGTGCCTATTACATTTGTTGGGATTACTTATTCCTTCATTGTTTTACAATTTGTGTACAACTAAATACAGAATTTTATTAACCACATTCTTACTCTAATAAGATTTATAGACATCTGTTCCTACCTGGTCTTTACCAAAGACAGATCCATTTCCAATACTGTACAGCAGTGAATATGCAATCTGACCAGCTGCTCCAGTCACAAGGACTCTGATTGGTTCAGACTGTAATGAAAAAGACCCATTAACATCTTTAAGTACTACTGTACCTTAAAAATATCCAGTAAGAAATCTTACTATAGTAAGAAATCCACATACTTTAAAAGTGAATGTAAAATTTTAAAGTCTCTTTGCATCTGGCTTAATAGAAAATGAATGTGCTGCAAATTTACATGGCGTTATTTAACTCTTACCATGTAGGGAGCTAAAAGTGTTATCTTGGATTTCCTTACATAATCTTATCCACCTTTTTGGGGATATTTTACCACTAAAATAGGTCCAACAATGTTGATGTGCTCGGCATGTGATGATCCAAACCCTGGCGGCCACTAGAACTGCATAAATCCTTATTATGCAAAGCCCCCACTCCCATCTGTTCAATAGAATCTTCATACCAAGAAGAGGAGTAAGAGGCTAAAACTTTCCATTTACATTGAACCAAAACATTTAAGTAAGACAATCATGCTTCAACTTTATTGTCTGAAGAAGGAAAAACAAGACTTTATTTTTTATTTTGGGAGAAACAAAAAGGAGAAAATGATATCTGGATTATGGTATATTTTATTATTAAATAATAATAAATAACAACAGCAACATGTAGAGACAGACAGCTAACAACCTGATTCCATGGGAAAATTATTTTTAAAAGCAAAGAGGGGGAAGACATACAAAGAGAGATTTCAACAGACTCTGAACAAAATACAGACATATAAACAAAGATAAACTGATATTCAAGGTGATGACTCTGAGTCCTCAAAAAAAGACTAAGCTGAGAGAATGTAAAAAATAGAATTTTTTTTTTGTGTGTGTGTGGTTTTAAGGAGTGAAAAGTTTAATAGGCAAAAAAGGAAGAAGAAAACAGCTCCCCATGCATAGACAGAGGGAGGGGGGATTGAACAAAGATAAAAACCTCTGAAACATTTCTATTAAAAAGAACAAAACAATAATGTTTAGAAACTTAATTGGTAAGTTTAGTCAGACAGAAAAATTCAATTAAGGTGAACCATTCCTTTCCCAGACAAATGCTGGGTAAATGTCCTTCCACTGCCATCTTTACCCCTACCTGCATGGAGAAATGGTCCATTGACGTGACTAAGCCTAGAACTGTTTGGTTTCTTTTTATTTAAAATTCCCTCTTCCAGATGAGAATCATGTCTCTGAGATGAAACAAGAATGGATAGCCTGGAAGGCTTCTTTTAAACTTCTAACTCTAAGCTCTGAAGGTCAGCAGCACTCAGCAATTTGGTACCCACAGAAGTCAAAGGAAAAAATTTTCAAAAAAGAAGTGTCAGGCTGGTCGCAGTGGCTCACACCTGTCATTCCAGCACTTTGGGAGGCTGAGGCGGGCAGATCACCTGAGGTCAGAAGTTTGGCACCAGCCTGACCAACGTGGAGAAACCCTGTCTCTACTAAAAATACAAAAAGTAGCCAGGCATCGTGGAACAAGTCTGTAATCCTAGCTATTCAGGAGGCTGAGGCAGGAGAATTGCTTGAACCTGGGAGGTGGAAGTTGTGGTGAGCCAAGATTGCACCATTGCACTCCAGCCTGGGCAATAAGAACTCAGTCTCAAAAAAAAAAAAAAAAAAAAGTGTTAACTGGTGAAGAAAAATGATCATAGCCAACTATACAATATTTGTTTTCTAATTTGTTATTACTATTTACAGAAGAATCTTTAATGGCCTAAACATGTTTTTCATTCTGTCATTTCCCTTCTTTCCTTAAAGTCAAGTAGAATAGGTGAGGAAAAGGGACTAGAGGAAGAAATTATTATTATTACTTCCTTTCCCTTTAGAATGCAAGATCCAGGTACTTTTGTCTGTTTTATTTACTGCTATATCTCAATTGCCTAGAAAAACTCCTGGCACATAGTTACAACTCCAGTATTTGCTTAAAGGAATAGCTGGGTCCTGTAAAACTACCAAAAAGATACCAAAAAGATTTTTTTTAAAAGATATTTTATTCATTTAAGATATTTAAGGCTGAATGCAGTGGCTCACGCCTACAATTCCAGCACATTGCTGGGGTGCCGAGGCGGTAGATCACTTGAGCCCAGGAGTTTGAGATCAGCCTGGGTAAACATAGTGAGACCTGTCTCTTAATAAACAATTTAGCTGGGTGTGGTGGCACATGCTGTAGTTCCAGGCACTCAGGAGCTGAGGTAGGAGAATCACTTGAACCCTGGAAGGCTACAGTGAGCCATTACTGTGTCAGTGCACTTCAGCGTTGGTGACAGAGTGAGTTCCTGTCTCAAACAAACAAAAATTTATTCATATATACTATGAAGACAAAAGGTATTTTATTCATATATACTATGTATTCAGAAGGTTGGAAACTTAGTGACCACAACAGTTCCAACTATAGTTAACAAAATTATTTATGTCACTAGTACTAACGATAATGCATTATAAATCTACTGATGAACTGCTGTCTCATTTAATTCATTCATTAAACAAAACACCACTAAATTCCTATCATATACTTGGTCCTGTTTTAGGCCAAGGAATCCACTGGTGAATCACAAGAAGAAAACAAGAGGATAAGCCAATTCTCTAAAACAGGGGCTAGAGAGGCAGTAGAGAGTAGTAGTTAAAGAGATTGATCTGGAGTCAGACTTTCTGGATTCAAGTCCTGGTTCCACAACTCATTGACTGTATGCTCTAGGACAAGTTACTTAATCTCTCTGTATTATTTCCCCATAGTAAAATGAAGACAATAATAGCAATTATCTAACAAACAGAGCAATTTTAAGGATTAAAAGAGTTAACACACAAAGCACTAAGAACAGTAGTAAGGAGTATTTATAATTATCATCACAGAATTCTCCTCTAAAGACTTTAATAGCCTGTGGTTTTCTATTTACATGTCTGTTGCTCTCTATTAGGCCGTGACGCCCCCTTGAGAGCAGTCTGCCTTTGATATGAATTTGCATTTCCATATGGTGTTCAACAAGTATTTGTTGAATGAAGGAAGGTTACGGTAACAAGTATAAACATATACTACTTCAATGTACAGCAAGTTAGGATGAGAAAAGGGGGTTGGGACAGAGTGAAGATCGCTATAAAGTTTAGCCTCCCATAAGGTCACCTGTATGGTTAGAATAATGCAGTCAATTTTAGTAGCTACTTAAAAACGTGTTTTTTTAGTACACTTAAAAATGTGTTCACAATATCACAGCTCTTAGTGATGGGGTTGTGGCCACCTAATGAACAGTTAATTCCACTTCAGCAGTTTTCTTCTGTGTCTTTGGAGAAATTACTTTCACAGGTAGGTAATTCCATCTTATTAATAGTAGTATGAGGCTTAGTGTCTGAATGTTTGAAGATGAAACAGAGAAAGAAAAATCCAGGTCTGGTACATTGGAGCTGAAAAGCAGGAGGGTGGGAGTCCTGTTCACTTTCACAATGTTACAGTGTGAACATAGGTTACTATTCTTTGCTCAGATATCTGGGCAGTCTGCCAAAATCCAAAGAAGGAATGTCTTTGCTCTTAGCAAGGCACCAATGACCTTCCTGCAGATGCAGGCTCTGTGCTAACTTCTCAGCTACAAAAATTGAATTTAAGTGTCTCTGTTGCTCCACAGACAGATCCATATATTCCTTTTTCACTTTCTAATTTATATATATTTCTATATTACATGTATTTCTGTAACACAAAAAATAAGCACTACCATTTAGATTCCTTCAGTTTATTTTGCTGCCACTCCCTGTAGACAACAAGCAAAGAATCCTCCCCTTTGAACGAGCTTACAAAAAAAGGCTCTTTTCTAACTCTAATCATTCATACACTCTCCTGAAGGGGCAAGGAAATTGAGTCATGTGTGAGTTTGCTGTCAGTTTCAGCAAACTGCCAGACAAATTCTTCCTTATGTTCTGTCTCTCTGCTATCTGGCACCCCAGTGACCTTCTAGGGATGGGACCTTGCTAGGGAAAACCAGCTAAGAATCTGGAGCCCAAAATCTCTCTGTGACCTTGGGAAAATTATCTGACCTCAACAGACTACATTGTAAGAGTAGATAAAATAATCTCCAAATTTCCTTTGAATTCTAGAATTCCAATATTTTGAACTGCAAGGAATAAAGCTATAAAAAAAACCTACATGCAGATAACATAGCTGAGTTTGTATATGCAGTATGAGCTGATAACTTCATCCAAAATCTCAGCTAGTAAAAATAAATTTTCAGAGAGTTGAGTACATTGTCTCTCCCCCGCTGCGAGACCCCACTGCAGCAGTCCCTATAAAAATAAATATTCAGAAAGACTTAAGTATAAGACACAATATAGAAAAATGGAAACAGTGTGAGACTCTTGGGGCAAATTACATTCTCTCTGGGTCTCAATAAACTCAACTTAAAGATCTGAAGTGGGGAGATTCGTCAAGATGACCTTTAAAAAATCCCATTTAGTTCTAAAAGCAAAAAGTCCAAGGTTCTCAGATAATAAGTACCTCTGCTTACCTAAGGTTATTAGGGCGGAAACCACTGAAACCGTAATTTAAATGACTAATTATGTGACAAAATATTTAGGAAACCTAGGTTTAACACCCACTGCAAATTAGCGGCCATCTCCACTGACCCGTTATACAGGCAGAGAGTAATGCCCTTGCCTTGAAAACGTGTCTTTTCAGGTTCTAGAAAATTTCCAATTCATTCGAACATTTCTCCACATTCTCCAGCCATTTTAGTATTTTGGAGATAAAGTAGGAAAAATAGTCGCAACTATAAATAAAAGCCACTGTGTTTATAGTATGAAGTGGTTTCTCTGAGTTTGATAACAAATGTCACCTTCAAGCAGTACGCAGATTATTCTTACGTCAGAGTGCCTTCACCAACCCTCCCCCTCACCCCCTCTTAGAGCAGAGGCAAGAGATGGAGATCTAGGTTATCCAGGTCTTCCATGACAAAATGGTTACACTGTTACATTTAAAAGAGGTGCTTCTGGAACTAATAACATACAGTTCAATAAAGAATATATGCAGTAGTTATCTGGCTAGTGATGCCGTCACTTTAGCATGTCCTGGCATTGCAAAAGGAGGTCAATGAAGGGGTTCCAAATAACATTTTGTGAAATTAGATATGGCGGAAACACCTCTCCTGCAAACGCAGATCGTAATCTGGAGCACCTGGTAAATACTACCTTTCCAGCTTTTTGCTTTCAAAGGCCCTGTGACAAAAGCCCTTAAACACTGTGGGCTAATGAGGAGGAAAAAGGGGTTAGGACCCAACCTCTTCCTCCCATTGCAAACCTTATCGTCCTTATCAAACAAACCCTATAACGTCCTTCGGGAAATAGCTAAAGCGTCGTATTTTGTTCACTCGCCATGCAGCAGGATTAAGATCGTGCAATTAAGATCGTGCCTCTCCAAGGACAAATACTTCTCCAGAGTCTTCCAAGGGCCTCCCCATGCCCCGCAAGGTGGACATCAATCCCTTCCCAATTATTGGGTCACTTCGACAATCCCCAGAAGATGAGTCCGAGCTTTCCAAAGGGCGCGAAGGACAGTGCCTTGCAGAGCAGCCTCCCAAAAGTCCCGAAAGTGCAAGAAACCCCACACAAGGGCGCGAGTGCCGGAGATGGGCAGGCACCTGGGGCACACACTCACCATGATTGAAAACTGCGAAGACAATTTCAACGCCTGCAAAATAAGCCTCAGAGATTCAGGTCACCTCTACCGCGGAACTGACTCGGAGAGGGCGAGCGGTGTTAGCGAAAAAAGGCTCCGCTCGCGACGCGGCGCCCTCTGGGAATTGTAGTTTAAACTGCCCTGGTTCTGGCGCAATCGCCAAAGCGTTTCCTTCAAGTATTGAACTACACTTCCCGAGATCAGAGGGTTTTCTCACGTTCCTCTCACTGCGCTCTTTGCCGATTGCAAAGTAGTCCCTGAGGATGAGCCGCTCTGATTGGAGGACAACGACACGCGGATGGTTTGGGCTAATGAAGAAAGGACCTGCCTGATGGCGCCTGGCAATTGGCGGGAGAGACGGCGTATGTAACTCTAGGGAGGAGAGACCGACACCTTAGCGACATCATCCCCACGCGCGCGACTGAGACTTCATCCTCCCCTGAGAGTAAACGTGGGAGGTAAAGAGACCTTCCGCTGCGTAAAGCTGGCTCGACCCGGAAACAAAATCTTTTAAAAAACAATTCACACTCTGGAGGGGAGGGGGAATTGTTAAGTTGGGACTACCCGACAGCTTCTGAGGTTGCTAAGCGACGAGGCGGGAGCGCGCGCATACTCAGGCCGCTGGGAAGCACCTGAGCGAACTGTGGCGGCGGCGGCCCGGAGACCCTAGAAACGGAGCGAGTGTGTCGCTCCCTCCCGGGTTCAAGGACTCTAGCTTAGGAAGCTTCTGCCCGGGGTAGAAGCTTCTGCCCTGGTGATGAGGCGAGAGTTTTCGCGGAACGCCTACTCCGAAGCAAGCCGGAGCCGCGCTTCTTCCCCACTCTCTAGGCAGGTGAGTCCTGGCCCGAGGGCAAGGGGTTTTCTTTTAACCTTAGAGTCAGGAATGCGGTTGTGCGCCGTCCCGCATTGCTTTTATTAACTGGGTGGATGCCTGCGTGTTCCTGGGTCCCATCTCTGCGCCGAGTATGAGGGGTGTGGGAATGCAACTATTCTGGAGGGGGTGGTGCCCTGGAGTAGGCGCACCCCAGCCCCGCTGTAAAATTGAGCTTTTCCAGAGTTAAATCAAAAATATTTATTGAGCATCTACTTTGTCGGAGTTGAGCCTCTCCCTTCCAGAAGGTCACAGTATTCGGATATAACTTTTTCTAAGCCCTCCGTGATTGTTGAGTTTTGCCCATTCTCTTTTGGAAGAAACAGGGTGCGCTTTAAACCATCTTGAGTCTGAAAGTTATGCCAAAACGGCATTTCTGAGGAAAGACTGGAAGCTGAATGGGAGACTGTTTTGTCAGTCAGTCTCAGCTGGTAAAACAACTTAAGAGGTTCTCTTTAAAATTAATGCTGCCCAAGAGAATTGCTGTGCTCTTTAAAAGCTTGTTTCATGTGGATGTTAAAAGGGAGATACGATGCTTGGGAGTACCATACACGTAATGAAAATGATTAAAGCATCTCTATTAGATCACATTGTTATAACTTCCGTTTTTTTCTCTATTACCGATAAATGAATGCCAAGTAATATCTTTCAATTTTTCTCTCCGCTTTGGAGGATTTGCTATTTTTGGAAAGAAATGTAATGCTTTACTTTTAGCATGTATTAATATCATACCTGAATGACTCTCTTTGTATCTTTTTATTCATTTGGCTCTCAGACAACAAACTCTCCTGGTTTTCCTCTTTTGTCACTGGTTCTCAGTCCTTTTGAGTTTTTTTTTGAAGCTTTTTTTTTGTTGTAATCTCTTAATATTGGGGTACCTGCGTTCTGTCTATACTCAATCCCTCAGTGAGCTAATTCGTGAGTTGCATCACTTCAAATGCTACTTTTATGTCAAAAGCTCTCAAATTTATGTGTCTACTCCTAAATTAGTAGGTGTGCATTATTCTCAAGCCTAGGTTCTCCGAGTTTTACTTTTTACTCTGAGCTGTTACCAAAAATGTCTATTATCCTTCTAAACGAATTCTTCTACTAGCTGCTAACAGAAAGATTTTTCCATGTTATTGTCCTTAAAAATCTCATGATTTTTGTCCTTGATTTACGTGAATTTTAGAGGGGAGAATTTTTATGACCAGAATTCTCACTGCAGTCCTATAGCAGGACAGGACATTCCCATACTCCAAGAAGGCCACAAACGTGTGAGCCTCCGTATTCCCATCCAGTCAGATATACAGAATTGAAATCACCTGTGTGGTAGCTCATGGGCCTCTTGTTCTGTTTATAGCTAGTTGCCCTTGTAAATCAGGTTAAGGTGTGTATTAGCACTGATTGTAAATTACCTTTCTCACGTAATATAAGGCCAGGTGCGGTGGCTCATGCCTGTAATCCCAGCACTTTGGGAGGCTGAGGCGGTGGATCACGAGGTCAGGAATTCGAGGCCATCCTGGCCAACATGCTGAAACCTCGTCTCTTCTAAAAATACAAAAATTAGTCGGTCGTGATGGTACATGCCTGTAGTCCCAGCACTTTGGGAGGCCGAGGCGGTGGATCACGAGGTCAGGAATTCGAGGCCATCCTGGCCAACAAGATGAAACCTCATCTCTTCTAAAAATACAAAAATTAGTTGGGCGTGGTGGTGCATACCTGTAGTCCCAGCTACTCTAGGGGCTGAGACAGGAGAATCGCTTGAACCCGGGAGGCAGAGGTTGCAGTGAGCCAAGATCGCGCCCTTGCACTCCAGCCTGGCGACAGAGTGAGACTGTCTCAAAAAGAAAAAAAAAAGTTACCTTTCTTAGGTAATAGAATACATTGCAAGAGAAGATGTTTGGTCAGGTGGGTCTATCAGCACATTTCCAATTATACTAATAAGATTGTGTTCCCTTCCTTCTTTTTGAACCGTCTTGGTAATAACTCATGTCAAGTAGCACAATATGTCATTGCAATTTCATTGTGAGTTTGAATCTCCAGGTGGTTTGTGAATGTGTTGCAGACATTCATTTTTTGTTAAGGCAACAAACAGAGCATTAAACTGTTATGCTATATTTGGAAATATACTTAAATTTTTTTGTCCAGCCTTGCATTATTTAGTAAGGTAATATTTAATTCAAATTGTAGAAAATGTTTGAAATACTATTCTAACAACATCCAGCAAAGATATTAAAGGAGCATTAAGTTTCAAATCTGTGAAATAGAATGTTGGGTCTTGATACCCAAGGCGCTTTGGAACTCACAAGATCTTACGCTTTTTTATAGTATAAAATTATGTAACCTCAGTTAGGCATGGTGGCTCACACCTGTAATCTGAGCACTTTAAGAGGCTGAGGCCAGAAGATCACTTGAGTCCAAGAGTTGGAGACCAGCCTGGGCAATATACTGAGACCTTGTCTCTAGAAAAAATTTTTTAAAAATTAGCTGAGTGTAGTGACTTGCACCTGTAGTAGTCCGAAATACTTAGGAGGCTGAGGTGGGACGGTTGCTTGAGCTCAGGAAAGAGAGGTTGCACTGACACCACTGCACCCCAGCCTTGGCGACAGGGTGAGATCCTCACCTGTTTCAAAAAAAATAAAAAAAAGTAAAGAAAATTATTTAACCTCATATTAGTTTTATCTGTAGCATATATAAAATTGATATATAGATCTATTTAAAACACATTCACTTTAATGTTTTCTTTAATGAAGTAGTATTATGCTTTTAAGCTATTTTATAGCAATTTTGTTATAATCTCGTTCCTTTTTGTTGAAAGTAACAATGTAATATTTAGAGAGTACTGTAATGTAAAGATGCCTTTACATTGCTGTTGGTTTAAGTAGCTACATTTTTAGAAATACATGTTTTACCATAGGATCATGTAATTAACAGTCGTGTTAGAGTGTAATTGAAAATCGGATTATTTAAAAAGCAAGATTAAGACTTGTGAAATAAATCGGAGACCAAATTATTACACACATATACATATATACATACATATTACTATTTTTTGAGATAGAGTCTAGTTCTGTCACCCAGGCTAGAGTGCGGTGGCATGATCTTGGCTCACTGCAACCTCTACCTCCTGAGTTTGAGCAATTCCCTTGCCTCAGCCTCCAGAGTAGCTGGGATTACAGGTGTGTGCCACCACACCCAGCTAATTTTTGTATTTTTAGTAGAGATGAGGTTTCACCATATTGGCCAGGCTTGTCTTAAACTCTTTAACTTGTGATCTGCCCACCTCGCCTTCCCAAAGTGCTGGGATTACAGGTGTGAGCCATCGCGACTGGCCTTATTACAAATATTTTTTAAAGGAAAAACTGCAGAGCTAAGTAGTTGACCTTAGCTGAAAATAAAACTTTGGCTTTTTACCCTTTTTACTATTTAAGTATAGTGCTAGGTATCTTGGAAATTATTTGATTGGCTTAAATGACATGTATGACATTTTTGAAAGTATTCTTAAATTTCTAAAATGAATATGTAGTATTTTAAAAAATAACTATTCACTTCAGTGAATCTTAAACATAGTAATTCCAAATTTAGTTATGGGAAAAATAAAAGTGCTTGTAATTTAATTTAAAATTGTAGTCTCGATGAGAATCACTTTATTACTATGTCTTATAATTTTATATGTACCCAATTTACACACATTTTAAACTATAACATTTGACTAGAATTTTCAGTAGTGGTGAAATACAGGATATTTTAATAGAATAAAAGTTTTAATTGTGATCATTATGTAGTCAAGTTGCTGTGAGTGGTCAAGTGGTAGAATTGAGTGAATAATTTGCTAGCACCTCCTCTTTTAACTCTAGGTAAAACAAGATAAAACATGATTCATCAGGATTCTGTTTGATAATTAACATGTTTCCAGAAGTATGAGCTACCTAACCTTGAGTTTTTTCAAGTGGAATAAGTAGAATTTATTGGTTTTAACTTTACTACCTAGCCGTGTGACCTTGAACAAGCTTCCTGGTCTCTTAAGACTTCATTCATTAATGAAATGAGAATAATAACAGAGTGATCATTATGTCTGGAAACATAATGTAGCAATTCCATTACTTTACATACCCATTTAAATCAAGAGATGTTCAAGATGTTTGTAAGCACTGTTTCTAAGAGCACAGCTCTAGAAATTACCCATGTGGCCATCAATAAAAAAATATAAAAATACATTGAAAATGAATAGAACATAGCTACACACCAGCATGGATGAGTATCAAAAATACAATGTTGATTGAAAAAAAGCAAACCATATAAGAATATATACACTATGATTTAATTTTTATAAAAATTAAAAATTTATAACAAATACTGTTATTCATGATTTCATACACATCTGGTAAAACCATAAAGAAGAGCAGAGGAATGATTCAGAATTCAGGATTGTGGTTGCTTGGGGAGGAGAGTAAGAGAGGGAGTACTGGGGTCTTCAACATATTGGTAATCTACTTCTTTTTAAGCTGTGTTAGTATGTGGGTATTTATTCATTGATTTATTTATTTTGAGGTGGTCTCTGGTTCCCAGGCTGGAGTGCAGTGGTATGATCATATCACTGTAGCCTCAAATTCCTGGGTTCAAGTGATACTCCTGCCTTGGCCTCCCAAAGTGCTGGTATTATAGGCGAGAGCCACTGCACATAGTCTTGTTTTATTTATTTATTTATTTTTATTTTTATTTTTGAAAGAAAGAGCAAGTGAAAGAAAGAAAAAAAAAAGAATGAAAGGGAGAAAGAAAGAGGAAGAGAAAGAGGGAGAGAGAACGGGATTCTTGTTCTATTGCCCAGGCTAGAATGCAGTCTAAAAATGGGTATTAAAAACCTCTTTTATGCCAATAATTGTGCTTAACAATGGAGACAGGAAGGAATAGGGGATGAAAATAACAAACAAGCAGCCAACCAATATTTTATTTAAACCCGTGAAATGCTATGCAATTGCTGAGGAGTGATTTACTTCCAATTGTGGGGTCACTTTTAAAATAGGTGTAATGTGATACTGAGAAAAATGTATGTTTTGTGGATTTGGGGAGGAGAGTTCTGTAAATATTTGTTGAGTTTACTTGTTCCAGGTCTGCGTTCAAGTCCTGGATCTCCTTGTTAATTTTCTATCTCGTTGATCTGTCTAATATTGACAGTGTAGTGTTGAAGTCTCCCATTATTGTTGTGTGGGAGTCTAAGTCTCTTTGTAAGTCATTAAGAACTTGCCTTATGTGTCTGGGTGCTCCTGTATTGGGGCGTATATATTTAGGATCGTTAGCTCTTCTTGTTGCATTGATCCTTTCACCACCATGTAATGTCCCTCTTTGTTTCTTATAGTCCTTGTTGCTTTAAAGTCTGTTTTATCAGAGATGAAAATTGCAGCTTCTGTTTTTTTTTTTTTTGGCTCTCCATTAGGTTGGTAAGTCTTCCTCCATCCTTCTGTTTTGAGTCTTTGTGTATCCTTGCATGTGAGATGGGTCTAGATACCGCATACCATTGAGTTTTAGCTTTTTATCCAATTTGCATGTCTGTGTCTTTTGATTCGGGCATTTAGTCCATTTACATTTAGGATTAATATTGATATATGTGAGTTTGATACTGCCATTTAATGCTAGCTGGCTGTTTTGCCCATTAGTTGATGTAGATTCTTCATTATGGTGATGCTCTTTACCTTTTGGTATGTTTTTGGAATGGCTGATACTGGTTTTTCCTTTCTACGTGTAGTGCTTCTTTCAGAAGCTCTTGTAAAGCAGGCCTGGTGGTGATGAAATCTCTGAGTACTTGCTTGTTCACAAAAAATTTTATTTTTCCTTCACTTATGAAGCTTAGTTTGGCTGGATATGAAATTCTAGATTGAAAGTTCTTTTCTTTAAGGATGTTGAATGTTGGCCCCCAGTCTCTTCTGGCTTGTAGGGTTTCAGTTGAGAGATCTGCTGTGAGTCTGATGGGCTTCCCTTTGTGGGTAACCCGACCCTTCTCTCTGGCTGCCCTTAGCATTTTCTCCTTCATTTCAACCCTGGTGAATCTGATGATTATGTGTCTTGGGGTTGCTCTTCTTGAGGAATATCGTTGTGGTGTTCTCTGTATTTCCTGGACTTGAATATTGGCCTGCCTTGGTAGGTTGGGCAAGTTTTCCTGGATAATATCCTGAAGAGTATTTTCCAGCTTGGATTCATTCTCTTCATCACATTCAGGTACACCTATCAGATGTAGATTAGGTCTTTTCACATAGTCCCATATTTCTTGGAGACTTTGTTCATTCCTTTTTAGCCTTTTTTCTGTCATCTTGCCTTCTCGTTTTATTTCATTGAGTTGATCTTCAACCTCTGTTATCCTTTCTTCTGCTTGGTCAATTCGGCTGTTGGAACTTGTGCATGCTTCGTGAAGTTCTCGTGTTGTGTTTTTCAGCTCCATCAATTCACTTATATTCCTAAGTTGTCCATTCTCATTAGCATTTTGTTAAATCTTCTTTGAAGGTTCTTAGTTTCTTTGCATTGGGTTAGAACATGTTCTTTTAGCTCACAGAAGTTTCTTATTATCCACCTTCTGAAGCCTGATTCTGACAGATCATCACACTCATTCTCCATCAGGTCTTGTTCCCTTGCTAATGAGGAGCTGCTATCCCCTGTAGGAGGAGGCATTCTGATTTCAGGTGTTCTCAGCCTTTTTCCACTGGTTTCTTCCCATCTTGGTGGATTTATCCACCTGTTGTCTTTGTAATTGCTGACTTTCAGATTGGGTCTCTGAGTGGGCCTCCAGCTTGTTGGTGATGAAGTTTTTTCTGTTTCTTAGTTTTCTTTCAGTGGACACCCCTTCCCTACAGAGCTAGGCCTTCCCGGATTCAGCTGTGCTTGCTGTGAAACTCTCAGTCCTCAGCGCTTTCAATTGTTTTTCTCCTTGTGGGGGTGGGACCAGCCAAGCCTAACTGAAAGGGCACCCAGTCCCGTATACTCCGCACCGAGAAGCGCCACGCCGGCCTAAAGAATCGTGCTAGTGACCTGTGTGGCTCCTCCACCGGGCATCTCCCAGTTTGTGGGCAACAAAAATTCGTCTGAAATTGCCACATCCACTAGCTCTCTGCGCTTTCACTGGGAGCTACAATCCTGAGCTGCTGCTACGCGGCCATCTTTGATCTCTCTCCTATTTATTTATTTATTTAAAATACACATATACCTCTGACCACTCTTTTTCTTCTTCTTCTTTGAGATGTGGTGTTGCTATGTTGCTGAGGCTGGTCTAGAACTCCTGGGCTTTAATGATCCTCCTGTCTCAGATTGCCAGGTAACTGGAACTGTAGACACTGAACACTTTTATGTATCCTATCTTATATAAAACATGGTGATTTAGAACTTTATCTTTTATTACTGAACAGCAAATTTGAGAAAGAATAGAAAGTCATACATGAAACTTGGATCATAAAAGAAGAATTTCCATTTTTCCAAATTCTATTCAAAATTTCAAGGTTAAATTTAAATGTCATCTTGTTATTTATTTTCAATTTGTCCCATTTATTCTTCGTTCTCTGTTTTCTTGATTAACTGAAATTTTTTACAATTCCATTTTATCACCTTTGTTGGCTTATTGATAGTAACTAATTATTTTAGTGACTGCTGTAGGGTTTACAGCATACATCTTTTTATCATAGTGTATTTTCAAGTGACAATACGACTTCATGTATAAATACCTTCCAACAATTTGCTTCCATTTCTCCCTTTCTGACCATTGTGCTATGGTTGACATAGACTTTACTATTACATGTTATGAATCCCATACAACATCATTGTTATTTTTATTTAGTCAATTATTTTTTAAAGAGATTTAAATGATGAGAAAAACATATTAAATATTCATCAGTATAGGTACTATTTTCAGTTCTTTAATTTCTTTTTATAGAACTATATTCTAATATAGTATAATTTTTCTTCTGCCTAGTGTAATTCCTTTTTAAAAATATTTCTTGTGAAGACTGGCTGTTGAAAAATTCTCTCAGGTTTTGTATGTATGGAAAAGTGTTTGAAAGATATTTTCACTGGGTATAGAGTTCTAGGTTGATAGTTTTTTCTTTCAGTACTTTGAAGATCTTGAGCTAATGTTTTTTCATTTGCCTTGTTTCTCATGAAAAATCTGCTATCATCTTTATGTATTTGTACTTAAGCGTCTTTTAGCAGTTTTCTCTTTATTACTGGCTTTGAGTAATTTCATTATGATGTGCCTTGGTATAGTCTTTTTATTGTTTCTTGTGCTTGGGGTTCATTGAGCTTCTTGGATCTATAGGTTTATAGTTTTCAGTGAATTTGGGGAAATTTTGGCCTTGATTCTTCAAATATTTTTTTTCGGTCTGCCCTTCGATTCTGGCACTGTTTTGGGGATGACAGTTCTATGTGTGGTGAGCTGACTGAAGTTGTCTCATGGCTCATTGGTGCTCTGTTTTTCAAATTCTCTTTTCTTTCTAGGTTTCATTTTGTAAAGTTTCTGTTGCTATGTCTTCAAGGCCACTATTTTTTTATTTTGCAATGTCTAATATGCTGTTCATTCTGTCCAGTTTTTCATTTTACACACTATTTTTACGTGTAGAAGTTGGATTTGGGTCTTTTAAAAAATCTCTTTTGTGTCTACTATGTTTGTTTAACATATGGAATACAGCAGTAATAATCATTGTTTTAATATTCTTATCTCCCGATTATAGCATGTCTGCCAGTCCTGGGTTGGTTTTAATTAATTTTTTTTTTTTT
>PVKP010031091.1:0-19960 GCA_004027715.1 Plecturocebus donacophilus
GTGTGCTGACGTGCACCTGCCTGTGTGTGAGATTCAGGGGGTGGGGGGACGCTCTGGAGGGGCGTGTGTTTCAGTCTGCACTGTGCTGACGTGCACTCGCCTGTGTGTGAGATTTGGAAGGCTGGTGTTGAAGTTCATTTTCAGCTGACAGGAGGATTCTGTGCTGCTTTCCTCCCTGTCCTGCACTGAATGGACCATGTGCCCACAAGCCCCTCCCAGCCTCTGATGGAGCCATCATGCCCTGGGCTCACATCACCCGGCACACAAGCTCAGGCGGCTTCTGCCTCCTGTTCCCCTGGGGCCGTCCCGGGAGAGGTGATACCAGGTCAGGGGCCACGCGGACTCTTTGCTCGGAGCCCACGGAGCCGGCCCACTGCAGCGTGGTGACTCAGGGCTCTGAGTTCACCAGTCCCCACCACCCTGCACTCCCCACGCACCCATGGCTCAGCAGGACCACTCCGAGAGGAAAGTGCTTCTCAGCTCGGCAGTGGTGGCGAGGAGGACGTGTTCTGTATTTCCGATGAGCCTGGGAACCCCGGGTGTTATTCAGTTCACCTCAAGCTTTTGCCCCAGTTTCCCGTCGGCCTTTCGTCTTCTTCTTTCTGAAGGTAAGAATCGCCTCCATAGCTGTGACCCTTGTCCCAGCCGGCGTCTGCTTCCTTCCCGCTGACCTTCGGACGGTAGCACCACCTACTGAAGACAAGCCTTCACGTCGATGGAACAGTCGTGGGTCTCGCCTCGTGGCATTCTCCCTGCCCTCGGGCGTCCAGGATGTTGGTCCTCCCGGTCTCCTGTCAGCTTAACATTATGCCCTGTGCATTCAAGCCTGAATCCACCTGAAATCCATTTTCACACGTGGGATCAGGTAGGAATCCGTGTGTCCTTTCCTCCAGAGTTAGCCGGTGTCCCCCTCGGTACCTACAAGGGATCTCCTCCTTGCCCCAGTGTATGAGTCGGGTTTCTGTAGGGGGACAGAACTAACAGGACAGATGTGTATAAAAAGAGGAGCTTGTTAAGTAGTAAGTCCCGAGGCCCCGCCGTAGGCCGTCTGCAGGCTGGGAGCAAGGAGAGCCAGTCAGAGTCCCAGGACTGAAGAACCTGGAGTTTGATGTCTCCGGCAGGAAGCATCCAGCACAGGAGAGAGACATAGGCTGGGAGGCGTGCCTGTCTCTCCTTTTCACGTTCCTCTACCTGCTTTATCCCAGCTGCACTGGCAACCGATGAGCCTGTGCCCACCCAGATTGGGGGTGGGTCTGCCTTTCCCAGCCCACGGACTCAGGTGTTGATCTCCTCTGGTGACGCCCTCACAGACATGCCCAGGATCAATACTCTGCGTCCTTGCACCCAATCACGTTGGCACCGGTGTGAACCATCACCGTTAACTCCTGATACCATCTGCAGGTCCTCACTATTGAGGGTCAGCTCACTGTGTATGCCGTGATGATCATCCTCATCGTCGTGATTGTGATTTGGGGAACTCTTACTATCTGCTGACGCAAGCATTCCTTCTTGGTTCTTTCGCTTTCAAAGTCGGCTTTTGCATCCTCCCCGGAGCCCCAGTTAAAGTGTGTGCATCAGGCCCCTGGGGAAGCCTGGCAGAACTGGGCTCAGGGCGGCACTGAGCCGGGAGGTCTTCGGACGCGCTGGTGCCCTGCACGCGTTATGTTCACACATACAGGGTCTTCCTTGAGGTCCCAGAATTGAGTTTTTGAGTTTTCAGGTTTTCTGCACACTTTATATTGATATTTTAAATACAGCTTGTGTATCCTTGTTTTTGAGACAAAGTCTCTCTCGTCCCCCAGACTGGAGTGCAGTGGCGTGATCTCGGCTCATGCAACCTCCATCTCCAGGATTCAAGTGATTCTCCTGCCTCAGCCTCCCAAGTAGGGGATTGCAGGTGCCCGCCACCACGCCTGGCTAATTTTTGCATTTTTAGTAGAGATGAGGTTTCACCCTGTTGGCCAGGCTGGTCTCGAACTCCTGACCTCAGGTGATCCTCCCACCTCAGCCTCCCAAAGTGCTGGGATTACAGGCGTAAGCCACTGCGTCCGGCCGTGCATCCTTAGTATAGACTTTATACATACTTTGTGCTGTTAACGGCATCTTATTTCACATCATATTTGTTGACAACAATCAGTAGGTAACTTGCAATCCTCCCACTAAGGTCAAATGCAAATCTACGAATCTGGACTTTCTCTCATTGCCGAAGTTGGGAGGATTTATCTCCTACTCTTTTGAGACGATGTGTCAAGCTCACGCGGACATGAACACAGGCTTTTTCATCAGGTGAGTACGCCAGCATCACCACAAGATCCACGCCCCCGCCCCTCCCAGCTCCCCAAACCTCTGCAGGTATTTGAGGCAGGTGCATCTGCCACCAGCCGAGCTGCTCTGGAGACTTTTGTCCCCAGTATCCAGATTCTTTCTAGAGGATGAAAGGAAAGCTGTGTGGGGTGATCGAGGCCATGCAGAGGACACCATGTTCCACAGCGGCTCAAACCAGCAGGCGCCGAAAGCTTTTACTCCCTTTAGACATGAGCAGCGAGTCCCAGGAAACCGTCTCTCCTGCAGTGAGGGGAAGGGGGTGTGCTGAGGAGCCCTGAGGGGCCTTCGCAGAGCAAATCCTCTGGAGCAGCCAGGGTCCTGCTGCTGCCCGCCACCCCACATCAGCAAGTCCCCTGTGAGCGCACACCTGCTCTTGGGCACACCGTCCCAGCACGGTGACTCCGGCCTGGAGGCCTCAGGCCTGAAAAGCAAACCCTCAAAGGAGGAGCCCCTCTCTGGGAAGCCTCAGGGAGGACCCTCTGTGGAGGGAATCTCCCTGCTCAGAGTTCCCCAGCGCTGCGTGCTGCTGTTTCAGGACCACACCCATCCTGCCTAACATCACCCGGTGTGCCTGTGCCTATGGCCTGAACCAGACCAGGAGTCACCGCCTGACATCCCGGGGTCTGCTTCCCTCCTGGACTTCCTGGAGGGCCAGGTGTGCGACCCTTGCAGCCTGTATGCTGCCTGGCACATGTTCAGGGTCATTGCTGGAAAGACACAGCCGGCCACGTTCCACCTGGCCTTGGACGTGGTCACAAGGTGGGCAGGCCGTGTTTGCCTTCCTTGCTTGGAGCCAACCTCTCGGGACCTCTCCGGAGCTGCGGCAGGAGTTGGGATACAAGCTTAACCCACAGTGTTCACGAAACCAAGGGGGATGCCAAGCATCTGTGCCCCTCCAGCCCGGCACCCCGTGTGACCGGGACCTTTCGCAGTGGGTGGTTGAGGAGTGAGGGGGACGAGGACTCGGCATGAAGTGAGGGCGCAGGTGCCCGGGAGGGCACTTGTGTCTCTTGGTAACATTGGTGTAGAAATTAATTTTTAAAAAAATTCCACAGAACTCCTTGTTCTGGCAGTCCTGCACTTATTTATTTATGATTACGACCAACAAGGAGAAACCCCATCTCTACTAAAAATACAAAATTAGCCAGGTGTGGTGGCCCACGCCTGTAATCCCAGCTTCTTGGGAGGCTGAGGCTGGAGAATCCCTTCAACCTGGGAGGTGGAGGTTGCAGTGAGCCGGGATCGCGCCATGGCACCCCAGCCTGGGCAACAAGAGCAAAGCTCCATCTCAAAATAAGTAAGTAACAGATAAATAAATAATGTGTTCCTTATCCTCCAGGTTGCGTGGCCACGTCCACGCGATCTCACCTCTCCAGGATGGATCAGGACCCACTTGTGAAGTGGCACGTCCACGCTGACCCCGCAGAAATCGCCTCCGGCCTTGTCCATCCACTGCAAAGGTCCCGGTCACACAGGGTTGCCGGGCTGGGCACCTGTCTGGGGCAGGCCAGTGGGCCACACTGTCCCTCGAGCTGATTTCCAAGGCCCAGGCTCTCCAATAACATTTTAAATGACTTCTAAATTGCTTCATTTGTTAAACATTCCCTGTGAGAACAGAAAAGAGGATGATCCACTTTGGTGGGAGGGTTTCTTTTCCCCCTAAAAACTTTGCAGAAAAACGGCCTGCAATAACGGCAGACTTCTCAGGGGTCCGATGGGAAGACAGGACAATCTGTTCAAGGCATCGAAGAAATGATCTCCCAACTCACTCGGAGGAGCCGGAGCTGTAAGAGTTTATGAACAAATGTCTCCCTGGCTGGCCTCTGCGCCAGGAGCCCCAGAAGCCCCAGAGGCCTGGGAGTGTATAAGGCTGCCCCTTCCACGAGGCCCTGAGCTGCTGCAGGATGCGAGTTAAACAGCAGCAATCCATCACTGCTTATGAGGTCGGCAAAAGGGGCCACTTCGCCGCTGGCTGACCAGAGACACGATTCATGCTGATGGGGAGGCGGACATCTGCTGTGTGCAGGGGGTGCCTGGGGGCCCCAGGTGTCCTTTCCAGGGCGCGAATGCATAGAGTGGCCAGGGTTAATTGCTGCTGTCAAGCCTTAGAAATCAAGATTTATTATCCGTGTGCGTAAAGCCCTCATTAAGAGTTCGGGGGAAAAACGTCCGTGTGCGCCATCTCCTACCAAGATGAACAAGTCGAAGAGCAGATATTTTTATAACCATGTGGTCTGACTTCAATTTTGAATTCAAAAACGTGTCCGGGGCCCAGCTGGTATCGTACAGGTTTAAAGAGGTGAGGAGCACACACCTGGCTAGCAGGCTGAGCTCAGGTGCTCGGGCACCTTGCAGAAGGCCTGCTTCTCCTGGGCCTTTCTGTTGTGCAGAGGTAGAAGTTAAAAGTTATAATCAAAAAATTTATTTATACTGTGGTTTGAATTTCCCTGTATACTACTTTTACTGGCTCCTTTTACGTCTCCATGCAGAATCTTCTTTTATTTGTTTGTTTGTTTCCGAGATGGAGTGTCCCTCACTCTGCCACTCAGGTTGAAATGCAGTGCTACCATCTTGGCTCACTGCAGCACCCGCCTCCCAGGCTCAGGCAATTCTCCCACCCCAGGTTCTTGAGTATCTAGTACCACGGGCACGCACCACCACTCCCAGCTAATTTTTTGTATTTTTGGTAGAGACGGGGTTTCTCCATGTTGCCCAGGCTGGTCTCAAACTCATGAGCTCAAGTGACGTGCCCACCTCGGCCTCCCAAAGTGCAGGATTACAGGCGTGAGCTGCTGTGCCCAGCCTCTCCATGCAGAGTTATTATCTAGTGTCCTTTTATTTCAGCCTGAAGAAGTCCCTTATAAAGTAGTCTGGTAATCATGAACTCCCTCAGTATTTCTTTTCTTAGCATGTCTTAATTTCTCCTTCTTTTTTTCTGATGAACTCTCACTGTGTCGCCAGGCTGGGTGCAGTGGCACAATCTCGGCTCACTGCAACCTCCACCTCCTGGGTTCAAGCGATTCTCCTGCCTCAGCCTCCCGAGTAGCTGGGACTACAGGCCCATGCCACCATGCCCGGCTAATTTTTTGTATTTTGGTAGAGACGGGGTTTCACCATGTTGGCCAGGATGGTCTCAATCTCCTGACCTCATGATCCACCCACCTTGGCCTCCCAAAGTGCTGGGATTACAGGCGTCAGCCACTACGCCCAGCGTTCCCCTTCATTTTTAAAGGATACTTTTGCTGGTTATAGACCTCTGGGTTGATAGTTTATTATTTTCTTTAAATATCATCCCATTGCCTGCTGGTCTCCACAGCTGCTGGTAGGAAATGAGTGGTTATACTGAGAATGTGTTACACAGGAGTCACGTCTCTCTTGCTGTCTTCAAGATTCTCTCTTTGCCTCTGAATGTTGATAGTTTGAGTATAATGTGTCTATGTGGCTTGGAGTTTGTTCAACTTGAAGCTGTCTAAGCTTTTTGTTTCTAAAGATTAATGTTTTCTTCATCGAATTTGAAAAGTTTTCAGGAATTATTTTTAAATAATTTTTTTCTAATCATTTATATCTGTCTCTTCTCCTTTCTCTTATCAAGCATATGTAGGTATATTTACTGACATGCCACGGGTCTCTGAGCCTCTGTTCATTTTCTTATTCTTTTTTTCTCTCTTCTCAGATTGAATAATCTCAACTGCCTCAACTTCAAGTTGGTTAGATCTTTCTTCTGCCTATTCCACTCTGCTGTTGAGTTCCTCTAGTGAATTTCTACTTCGAGCATTGTACTTTTCAACTCCAGTGATTTACATTTTTATAGTTTCTGCACCTTTACTGATATCGCCTAGGTGGTGAGACGTGGTTCTCATACTTCAGTTTTGAGATTTCCTTTTGTTGTTTATACATATTTAAAATTAGGTGATTTAAGTCTTTGTCCAATGTCTGGGCTATCTCAGGGATCGATTGAACTGATTGCTTCTCTTGTATGTACAACACCGTCACTTTTTGTTGCTTTCTATGTCGCCGATATTTGTTGAAAACGGAACGTTTTAAGTAAGGTGATATGGCAGCTCCGGAAATCGAATTCCTACCCTTTCCCAGAGTGTGTTGCTCTTGGTTTTTGCTTTTGCTTTTGTTGTCATCATTGTTGTTTGGTGACTTTTGTTAGCCAGTTTTGTGACATCTATATTCTCTGTCATGTTTGGCCACGAACATCTCTGCTCCGTTAGCTCTGTGGTCAGCTAGCGATTGGATGGAGATGCCTTCAATGCCTGGAATCCGTCAGTCTCCTGGTGTTTTCAAGGGGTTCTGTGTGCATGAGGGTGTGCCCGCTACACTCAGCAACTGTACAATTCTGTGTAGCTTCACTTCCTGTGTGTGCGCAACCTCAAGGTCATCTGGGGTGGAAGCTTAGGGACAACTTCTCAGACCTTTCCTGAGCATTCACATAGTCCTACATATGCAGGTGGCTTTCTAGATTTCCAAGAACCTGTCAGAGATTTTCTAAACTGCAGAGGACATCTCATTCCTCAGATGTTCTGCCAAAGCATTTTGTTAGCCTAGTGTTTGTCTCAACTCTCATCCACCACCTCAGATAGCTGCAAAGTTCAACCATTTCCTCCAGTAATTTTCAACAAACACCTCCAGGGAGAGGGCTTTTTGTATTGTGCAAGTTCTGAGTCAGGTCAAATAAAAACACCCTTGCACGTGAGGTCCTCCAGAAACTGCCAGACAGGTCGAGTCACAACAGTCCTCTGCAGAGGAGGCTTGGAAGGAGCCCCCGCCCCATGCTCCCCTTTCCTGTGATCACTGGGCTGCGAGGTTCACAGCGATGGAAGGCCGTTGATCTTCAAGTCATCCATAGAGCTGCAGAAAGGGCCATGAGACGAGGGCAGATTAAAACACTGCAGAGCTCACTGGCATTGTGCATTAGACCTGAGGGAGCTGAGCACTGGAGCCTCATGGGGTGGGGGTTCTGAGGCCCTGGGGCCAGGGTGGGCTTGATGGTCTGAGGAATAAGGAAGGACTCTGTAAGGATGGAACAGACGGAATGAGGCTGAGCATGGAGAAGAAACTGGCCCCCGGGAGCCTCCTAGTCATTGTAAAGAAACTTACTTACAGTCTGAAAGAAGTGCAGAGCCAAGCAGGGATGAGTCAGAACTATTCCAAAGGTTTCACCTGGTAGCTCTGCAGACAGGATCCTAAAACAGAGCAGGAGTGGAAGCAGAGAGACAGTTTAGAAAGTCTTTATAATAACCTGATGGCAGCCAACAGTGGCTGGGCCAGGGTGGTGGCCAGAAAGACGAGAAGGGTTCCGGTTTAGGTAGATTCTGAGGGTCAAGCCCTCCAGATTTGCGGATGGACTGTGCATGTGCTGTGAGAGAACCCTTGCTTGGTCAACACCTGGAAGGATGGAGTCAGCATATGAACAAAGGTGGTGGAGGTCTGTGGGGAAGAGAATGTCCAGTATCCACTCTTGGATGCTGATGAGTTAAGAGTGGAAGACCCAAGAGACCCCTAAGGAGTTCAAGCAGGAGGCAGCCGGAGGGAGGAGCCCAAGGAGCGGGGGCTAGAGGCAGAGACTCGCGAGTAGCCAGCGTCTGGTGGAGTTCACAGATGTGAGACAGCAGGAAAGAGAGCTGATAAAGGAAAGGTAGAGAAGCTGTGGACTGAGTCCCGAGGATCCCATGTCTACAGACCTGAGAAACAAGAAGGAATAACAGCCCACACGATCCCAGCTCCCTGGCTGTGAGTCCAACATTGGATTCTAACTGTGTGACCTTAGGAAATCCACTTACCCTCTCTGGGCCTTGGTTTTCTCATCTATAGGCTGGCTGTCATAGGTGTATCGTCACCTCGATTAGGCTGGAGCAGCCAGTTTTTGAATCAAACACGAGTCTCGGTGCCAATGTGAAGGTACCAGATAAATGTGGTTAATGTCTCCACTTGCTTGACGTTAAGTAGATGACCTTCTATTTATGTGGTGGGCCTCACCCAATCAGTGGAAGGTCTGAAGAGCAAAAACAGGTCTCCAAGAGAAGAAATTCTGCCTCCAGAAGAAACTGCAGCAGCAGTTCCTGGCTGAGTTTCCAGCCTTCCCTGCAGGGCTTGGGCATGCCAACGCTCACCACAACCAAAGCAAATTCCTTGATTTTGTTTCCCTTTTATATCAACGTCCTCCTGGGTCTGCTCCTCTGGAGAAACCTGATGCGTCGGGATAATGAATTCTGCTGTGGCCACATCTCTCACAGCTGTGTTGGGTCCAGGCAGGGGTGGAGGTGGAAGTCTTGAACAAGCCGGAAGGGAGGGTCGTGGTCGAGCCTGAGCCTGGCTGCTTTCCATCCTGACGGTAGCTCTGGTTCTCACTGGTCTCATCCTCAAGCAAGAGGCAAGCGTCTTCTAGTCCCTGACTCTGCCCCGAGGCCCATCACTTCCCACCCAGGTCCCGGTGCCTGGAGCCGGGTTCCCCAGGAGACACAGAGACCCTGCCCAGCAGCCGGCTGACCCCCTGCGACCTTGGCTTGTTGATCATGAGTCAGTTGGCGTGCTCATTACACCCGGAGCTTCCATCTCAGCTTCTTAATAGCTTGATCTGACCAAATAATTGAGAATCACACTCTGCCAGCAGTGGCTGGTCTTCCAGAGGTGGGAGCTGGGGAGGAAGTGTCACCTTGCTTTTAATTTAGCAGATACTCTCCAGGAGGCTCTGCTGTGTTTGAACTGGGGGTGTGGGGGGCAGGGAACATGAGCCAGCCAGTGTCTGCCCCCAGAGGAACGTGCAGGTCACTCGGGAGGGAAGAGTCAGGGACATGAGGGGCACGGGGCTGTGAGGAGATGCTCCTGGTGAGAGGGGAGGGCAGGCTGGACGTCTCCTGCGTCCCAGGTCTTGCCCTGTCTTCCCCCCAATCTGAAGATTCCCCCTTTAAATGAGAGAAAATGAGTCCCAGGACGAACACCAGGGAGGCAGCAGATCAGAGCAGCAGCAAATCCAACCGGGGAGCGCCTCTGCTCGAAACTGGTGAGGGGGTCACTGAGAAAATCAAGTCCCCGTGGGCCCCATGGCCCAGAGCCAAAGCGAGGCGCTCTGCAGCGTGAAGCATGTGTGCATTCACAGGAAAATCAGATGGGAGCCCTGGGTGGAACAGAGCAGAGCACTGTGTTTGAAGATGATCATGGGGCAATCCTGCTTCTAGAGACTCTGTGTGTCCATGCACCCCCGGCTGGAAGTACCCAGGTCTGCATCATGATAGAACTGCAAATTAAAATGACAGTGAGCCCCCACTACACGCCTGTCGAACACCCCAAATCCAAAACGCCGACCCCAAATGCTGCAGATGCAGGGCTGGAAAGCCCCGTTTCTTTGCTGGTAGGAGTGCCGAATGGCGCAGCGGCTTTGGAAGACGGTTTACAAAACCAGACAGACTCTTAGCATCAGATCCAGCAATCACACTCCTCAGTATTTACCCAAAGGGATTAAAAAGTTATGCCCACATGAAAACCCATACAGGCATGTTTAAAGCAGCTTTATTCATAATCACCAAAACCTGGAGGCTACCAAGATACCTCTTGGCAGGAGGAGGAAACGGGCCGGCGCCTTCAGACAACGGCGCACCATTCAGTGCTGAAACCTGTGCCATGAAACCCTGAGAAGGCACAGAGGGAGCTTAAATCCGTGTTACTGAGTGCACGAAGCCAGTCTAAGAAGGCTCCACACTACAATTCCAACCATGCGACACTCTGGAAAACACAAAACGATGGTGATCATACAAAGATCAGGGGCTTCCAGGAGGGAGGGGAAGGAAGCCATGACTTTTAGGGCCGGGGAAACTGTGTGATAGTCTGGTGGGGAACGCCTGTCATCACAGCTCTGTCCAAGCCACGGAATGAATGCACGTCACCACTGCAGGCGCTAACGATGCTCAGTGTCATCAGCTCAGGGATCCTGTCAAATGCACGCGCAGTGGGCACAGCCCTGTGGGGAGCCTGGATGGGCGGGGGTGTGCAGAAGCTCTGCACCTTCCACTCGACTTCGCATGAACCAACAGCGGATCTAAAAAATAAAGTATTCTACTAAAGGTGTTGGAAATAGATGCTCAGTGCCGCAAAGGAAAATCAGCACTGAGACAAAGGATCTTTCAGCAACGCAATGTTTACTTCCTGGACTGCAGGAAGGGGACCCGTGCTAGCCATCGTGCCACGAGAGTACAATGAACAAAGGAAAACCGACAAATTCATCCCTTACACACTTGGGGTCGTCCTTACTGCTGTGTCTGATCTCCATTGGCTGGAGCTGAACCTCACAATCTAAACTAAAACCCGATTGGTTAACAACTGAAAACTTTTCTACACAGGTAAAAACAGTGGAGAGCTGGGACATGCCTGTGAGCACGTCCAGCACAGATAACTTGGTTAAAGTACAAGGACAGAGAGTGTACCACGTGCCTGTAAGCATGGCGTGTCTAACAGCTACCGAGGATAGGGCTTCACAAGGTTATTAGCACACTTATTCTTTAACAGGAAAGGAAATATTAAAAAGGAACTTTTCTAGTTCCCACAAGTGGAAGAAGGAAGCAGACCTGCAGGTCACAGTGCTGTGATGTGGAGGAACTGGACCTTCTGGGACTCAGGAAGCTTCCAGAGCTCAGAGGGTGGGAAAGGCATTGGGTGGGGGGGCACCTACAGAGTGTCCAGGAAAAGGCCTGGCCCGGCCCACACGAACTCAGCCAGGGAGACCCACGCAGGACTTCTGACCACAGAACTGCCAGAGAACGCATCTGTATTGCTTCAAGTCGCTGTGTTGGGGTGCGTTCAGCGGCAGCCATGGGCTCTTACGCGATTTTACATCAATACCTGCCTCAACCCTGTTGTTCTGAACACTGTTTCTTTCATTTCACAGGGTATCTTGTGAATTAGTCCTTATCTCATTCTTTTTCCAGGTTGCATAGAATCACCTTGTGTAATTTATATACCCAGTGCTTGTATGTGGGCAGCTAAGCATTTTGCAGGGATTTTTGCTTTTGTGTTTGTTTGTTTGCTTTTATGGTAAACGATCTGAGCTAACGTTGGGTGACCCAGCGGCTATTTTCCTCCCCCTCATCTTCTGTCTCAGGCTGGAGGGCTGCCTCTGGAGCTGTCCTCGGTTAAAGTACAAGGAGCTCGGGACAGGCTAACTTCCCCACCTGTAACTCTTAGACGTTGCAGATTCTGGAAGCTTCCTTCAGAACACTGCAGATATCAGTGCATCATGTTTGAGACCCTGTTAATCACCTCGTTAAATGTGGATCCCATCTCCCCAGCCCTTGGGGTCAGACAGATCCGGCTAAAGCCACGGGCGGCCGAGGTGCCTCCCGGTGCCAGGCTCAGGCTGCGGAACTCAGCGTGACCTCTGCCCTCCACGGGCTCCTCCGAAATCCGGCCGGACACACGGAACCAGAGACTGAGGCATGGCGTCTGCAGAAGCAGCAATTCAGCTGGGGAAGAAAAACACGTTTTCTCTCTGTCTCTGCCAATTTGGAAAGTGGAGAAAGTTGATTTCAAGGGGGCCTTTGGGAAATAAGAGGAAACCGGCTTTGGAATAACTGTGGGGAGAGGTGAGGGAGCTCTCAGGAGGAAAGAGAGACGTGGAGAAGCGGGGCAGAGATTCAGACAGCACGGGATGGTGTGGGTTTGGGAGGGGTTTGGGGAGCGGATACGGACCGTATTGAGGAGTTGGTAGTGCCATGTGCATGCCTCCCTTCCCTCGGCAGGGGCTGCAGACCGTGCTCCAGAGCCCTGCAATGCCACCCGCACGCCTTCCTTCTCTCCGCAGGAGCAGAGGGGCCCTGGAGGGCCGGGGCGCATGAGTGTCCGACCCAGTGGTCCTCAGACTTCCCTGTCCGTCGGAAGCCCCTGCAGGCTGGAGCACGATCCCTGGGCCTCTCCACCATTTCTGAGTCTCTGGGTTGAGGGGGGTGGGAGCACCTGTATCTCACACAGACACAGTGCCGTGGGTGTGCTGGCTCTGAGGGTACGGTAGGCGCTCCGCCCGGCTCCGGAGAGGACTGTTCTGTCGGAGAGGCGGCTCTTGTGGTCACTTTGAACAGAGGAGACGGAAAGAGCGTGTCCAGGCACAAATTGGCAAAGCATGCGGACTCCCCCGCAGACACCGGGCCCTGACCGTCGCACGTGGGCAGCCCCTCAGTGTCCCATCTGGACACAGCCGCCGAGATGCTGCTGCAGCCGGAAGTTGCGTCACAGGCTCAGGAGCGCCGAGCTGCGGCCCGTCGTCTGTCCGGCAGCCTCCGAGACTCAGCGAAGGAAAGGTCCGCTTTATGCCTCCCTGGTCTCGCCCCCAGGGACCAGGCCAAGCTTGGAGCCTTTGAGAGCACCGAGGCACGAGGGAGGGGCTGTGGCCACCCTGGCTGCTGCCCACACGCGTGTTTTCCTTACACAGGGGCCAAAGGGGAAAGTCAGGGCCTCGGGACCCCAAGCTCACCGTGCGGAAGGGAAAGGTGAGCCTGGGAGCGGAGCGGTGGGAAAGACAGCCTGCCTTCCTCCTGTTCCCAGATGGTTGTCACCCGGCAGGTTCCCCGGGCGTACGTGCAAACTCACCGAGCACTCACCAAAGCCTCAGAAGGGCGCAGCCGCTCGCCTCGCTGCCCGCCGACCCCACACCTCTTTTGTCCTTTTTCCTCTCCCTTCTGCTCACGTTTTCCCCTTTAAATATGGACATTCCGGCCCGGCGCGGTGGCTCACGCCTGTCATCCCAGCACTTTGGGAGGCCGAGGTGGGCGGATCACCTGAGGTCAGGAGTTTGAGACCATCCTGGCCAACATGGCGAAACCCCGTCTCTACTAAAAATACAAAAAAATTAGCCGGGCGTGGTGGCGGGCGCCTGTAACCCCAGCTACTCGGGAGGCTGAGGCGGGAGAATCGCCTGAACCTGGGACGCAGAGGTTGCAGCGGGCAGCGAGCACATCACGGCATTCCAGCCTGGGCGACAAGAGCAAAACTCCATCTCAAACAAACAAACAGAAAAACTGAAGTTCCCGAAACCCTGTCTGGAAAAACATGGCCGCAGACCCTGAGGTAACCTGTGCTTCCTTTTCCCGGGCATGTCTTGGACCCTGGCAAAAATAAACCTCTAGGTTGTCTGAGCTCTGCCTCAGCCGCTTATATGTAGCCAGGGTTTGTGTGTGAGTACATGTACACGCATGTGTGTGCACGGGGGACGTGTGTGTGAGTACACGTACACGCATATGTGTGCACGGGGGACGTCTGTGAGTACACATACACGCATGTGTGTACACGGGGGACCTGTGTGTGAGTACACGTACACGCATGTGTGCACGGGGGACCTGTGTGTGAGTACATGTACACGCATGTGTGTGCACAGGGGATGTATGTGTGAGTACAAATACATGCATGTGTGTGCACGGGGGACGTGTGTGTGAGTACACGTACACGCATGTGTGTGCACAGGGGATGTATGTGTGAGTACACATACATGCATGTGTGTGCACGGGGGACATGTGTGTGAGTACACATACATGTGTGTACATGGGGGAACGTGTGTGAGTACACATACACGCACGTGTGTACATGGGGGAACGTGTGTGAGTACACATACATGCATGTGTGTGCACGGCAGATGTGTGTGAGTACACGTACATGCATGTGTGTGCACGGGGGACATGTGTGTGAATACACATACACGCATGTGTGTGCACGGGGGAATGTGTGTGGGTACACATACACGCATGTGTGTGCACGGGGACGTGTGTGTGAGTACACATACACACATGTGTGTGCACAGGGGACGTGTGTGTGAGTACACATACACGCATGTGTGTACACGGGGAACGTGCATGTGAGTACACATATACGCATGTGTGTGCATGGGGGACGTGTGTGTGAGTACACATACACACATGTGTGTGCCCAGGGGACATGTGTGTGTTTCAGGGAGCTGTTCTCAGGCATTTTATTGAAGAAAGTTCTGATTGCTTAGAAACCAAAGGGCCCATGTTGCCTTGTGTTTTACCAATCAGCTCCTTCTTTAAAGAACTGCATGTTGTCAGAAATCAGCCGAGGTAGGCAGTGGGGGCCGCCAGAGAAACACACCTCTTATTATAGCTCGGAAATTACCGTCCTGGATTTATCACAAAAAAAAAACAACCCTGGTTGTGTAATTTTCACCATAGTACACCAGGTTGCAAAATACACTTCTTATAAAGACAAAATCAGATCAGCTTTAGCACATTTTGGTCACAGTCCATTTTCTTTTAGTTTTAGAGAGTCCCCCGTTTCTTCAAACAGAAATCCCAGATGTTTTTGGCAGATTTCCATTGTTTTTATTTTCTTATAAAACGACACTTAGCTCCTTACAGCTCTACAGTGATTGAGTGCGAAATGCGAACATGTGTAGGATTACGGAGCTGAGGTGGAGCTCCCTGGGTGCCTGACGCTCTGAGGGTCCGTCTGCAGCGGCTTTTGTGCATCCTGATAATTGCTTCATTATCACACAGGTGAGCGCACGTCACATGCAAAATGCTACGAAAAATTATTGTGATGTGCCAATGACAATTTCCCTATTCAAATCTACAGCAGCAAGTGGAAGAATGTCCTTTAAAAGATTCTTCCCAAATCCCAAATGATTAGTTTCTTCGTTTTGCCATCATTTATCTGTTATTTAAATTCAAAAGCGGTCATGTTAGAGTTGTTGTTCATGGGGCGGGGTTAACAGTTCTGAAGCCATTGTCATCTGCTGCTGAGTCAGAGCGAATGAGTGTGGCGGGTGGTAGAGGGGGAACTGGATTCCTCATGGTTGGACTGGAAGTGAAAAGATCAGTAACAGCGTGAGGCTAAATGGTCCACAAGGTGATGGATGAGGGCTGGAGACACCAGCACCTACTCATGTTGGGCTTACTAGAGACCCACACAGTGACATGCAGAGCTATTCACAGATACATGCGTATACACAGTATGTACACGCATATTCCCACGCTCTGCCCCTGAGGATGACCAAACGCATCGGCACCCCAGTGGCCGTGAGCACACCTAGCACCCAGGCCTTGATTTCTAACACCATGCCCTGGAGGACTCAGGGTTCCTTGGAAAAACAGCAGATTCAAAATCTGGGGCAGGAAATCCAGAAGGATGAGCCAGGAGCATCCTGCCAAAAACTAAGGAGGCCTCAAGAAGCAAAATGATTGCGGGACATGGAGGCCGGTGAAAAGCAGCCAGGGACCAAAGCTGGAAGAATCGGAACCAGAAAGAGTAATCATACTGTAGTATTAGAATAGCTCTGCGCTCAGCTAATGATCGGATGGCGATTTCTTAAATATCCAGAAACCATTCGTCTCCCAGTGTTTTCAAGGGCATTTCCCTGCCCTTCGACGTGGGCTCCACTTAGTGACTTTCTTTCAAAGAGCAGAGTATAAATAAGGGCAAAGAAAGAGACTCTTTGCCATGGAGAATCTCCGCAGACTGTTTGACCAGCCAGCCAAGGTCAAGGCCAACAGTGAGGGGGCCGTCTTGCACCCTTGAAAGGATGCGATGGAAACAGCCCTTCACCTCCCGATAACCCACAACCCCCATCTAGTCAGGAGAGAAACAGGCAAAGCACAGTGGAGGGGCATTCTGCAGAACACCTGAGCAGTCCTTCTCAAAACTGTCAAGGTCGTCAAAACTGTCAAGGTCGTCAAAACCAAGGAAAGTCTGAGAAACTGTTATGTCCTCAGAGGAGCCTCAGGAGGCGTGACGACTCAGTGTCACATGGGATCCTGGACGGGATCCTGAGACAGAAAAGGGACCTGCGGTGAAGACTAAGGGTGTCTACATTAACTGTGGGCTGTAGGTAATAATCATACATCACCATCGCTCTATGGATTGTAACTGTACCATAGTAACAGAAGATGGTAATGGCGGAGACTGAGTGTATTTTTGCAACTTTTCTGCAAAACCAAACTATTTTAAGATTAAAAGTTTATTTGAAAAAATTAACAGGTAGTAAGGCCCCCCATGTCTTGCAGTGGCCCCGATCACTGCTGAGCAGCCTTCAGCCCCGACTTTCTGCCACTCGGGGTGCCGGATGGCGAGCAGGTGTCTGCACTGCACTCTCCTGCCTGAGCGTCAGGCTGTGTGGAAAGGCATGAAGCTGCAGGTGACCCTCCCCACGGACCACACCTGCCGTCCTGGGCAGCGGCACCCAAGCAAACTATTTTTCTTCCAGTCAAATTAGTTTCTCTGATCAAATTGTTGCTGCTGCTCTCTGCCCAAAGGGCCCGGCAAAGCGACCTATTTTCAAACAAAGCCGAGCTGATTGCACACTGCGGTGAAGAGGGTGCCCGCGAAGCAGTCTCCTAACCTCTCAGCAAAGGAGGCGGGTTTGTAAAGGCTGGGGGCCGCCCCAGCAGTGCCTTTCAGAGTGTGTCTGCTAGGGAGGGGTAACGGGAATGGGTCAAAGTTTGCATGACAATAACTTAGGATTTGTGGACACTACGTGGGAGGCTTTCTGGTGAGCCTTGGGCGAGGAGCAGTTGCTGGACAAGGCCAGTGAGAGATCCGACCGACTCTTCTCCGACGGGGCCACTTGCTCCGATGAGGGCCAGCTGAGTAGTCTATTGCTGAGATAAATGGATTTTCAGCCAGTCCCTGAGATGAAGAATAAAGTCATTTGTAACTCCATCTTCCTGGGCAAGCTCTCCTTGGAACGGTGACGTCGCACTCACTAGCTGGGAGGTGGGCCGGGCTCAGCTCTCACGACGAGGGGCGGGTGGTCTCTCTCCCGCTTCCGCCTGCTGAGACCAGTTGGTATTAAATGGAGCTGCTTTTCTCTGGCCAATAATGAGGATTCGGCGTCCAGGCAGAGGTCTGCTTTCCTTTGCGTTTTAGGTTGTTCATTTCTAAAGTCCTGCTTGGACTTGGACGCGCAGGTGACCTCCTGTTAGTCTCCCTCCTCCTCTTCCACTCGCTGATGTCATCGGGGCAGAGGAGCTCATGGCTTCTTCTTGGTGGTGCCCGCCCGCCTCAGAGCTTAGCTGGCCCCTGGCCCCCTGGAGAAATGCATCTCTGGGGAGCACCAGAATTCCCACCCCAACCCCCAGGGCCTCGGAGTGCAGCACGGAGCCAGGAGCAGTGTCAGGGAGAAGGCTGCAGATCCCGCGCCCGGGAGAACCGCAGGCTCCTCTCCTCCAACTGCCTTTTGAGGGACGTTCTCTGCTCTCTCTTTTATTTTCATTAGAGGCTTATTTTTTCCTTCTTACTCTACCCTTAGCAGAAATCCCTGAGGCTTGGCTGGCTTCCTTCTCCCGGGACGAGGATGAGGAGATACAGGAAGCAAACACTAAACAGAAGGCGCTGTCCAGTCCAGAAGCAAGGGACTGCATTCCAGCAAGCCCACTCCTCCCCTCGGTGAGAGCCGTCCCCTCCGGAACTGCCCTGAATCTGTTCGTTCATTCGGCACAGCTGGACTGGAGACCTTGGCATTGCCTGGTTTGGGCTGCCGGGGTGGGGGCGCGGGTAGCACACCGTGCAGGGACGGGACCAGAGGACGAGGGCTGCGGGGATGTCCTGGAGGGAGCAGTGCCTTGCAGAAGCCGCCGCACCCCAGCAGCTCCCCCGCTCCGCTTTGGCTCCGATTATCCCCCCGCCACTGGCTCTGAAGCCTCCACAGTTGGCCTGTGCAGGGAGGAGGGCAAAGCTGCGCAGTTTCCACTGGAATCTTCACTTCCCTTTCAAGCGCCTTCCCTCCTGAGTTTCCTGGGGCTGCCAGAATAAAACACCATGCACTGGGTGGCTACAGCAACTGAAATTTATTCTCACAGTTCTGGGGGCCAGAGGCTAAGCGTGTCTGTAAAGCCTTGTTTCCCCAAAGGCTCTCGGGGCAGATCCTTCCTGCCTCCCCCAGCTTCTGGGGGCTCCCGGCGCCCGGCCTGTGGCTGCCTGGCCCAGCTCCCTGCCTCCAGCCTCTCATGCTCTTCCTCCTGGTGCTTGTGTCTTCTCCCCTGTGTGTCTGTAAGGAGGACACCTGTCACTGGATTTGGGACCCACCTGGATAATGCAGGATGATCTCATCTCAAGATTCTGACCTTAATTCATCCACAAACACCCCGTTTCCAAAAAGGTCACCTTCCGTGGTTCCAGGAGTTAGGATGTGGCCATGTCATTTGAGCACTGCCATCAAGCCTGCTGCACTTCCTCTGGACCCAGGGTGGCCAGGAAGGACTCACCTTTGACGTCGCTGCTGCACTCGGCCTCCTAGGGGGTCTTGCTCAGAAATGGCATCCATGGGCCCGCTCTCCACACCCTCAGGTGCACGCAGCGGCGTTACTCAGCCCAGGCGCTTACCTGGCTGGGGTATCTGTGGCCCAGGCTTGCACACCCAATAGACAGATGGTCCCTGAGCTCCCGGAGATATCCCCGTACCTTTCTACATCGCCTGGTCTCGGTCCTGCCCTTTGAGTACCCCTTCCCCTCCTGCAGAGAGAACAGGGCACAAAGTCACCCCGGAAAAGGGGTCCGGGCTACAGGCCATTTCCAGGCCTTCCCAGGTCACGTGGCCTTGCTAGCTTGGGCAGCACCTGGTGGCTGGAGTGAACAACGGAGACAGCGTTCGATGCCACCTCCGCTCCTGGGAGCTCACTCGGTGACGGCCATGCAAGGTCTGCTCCTGGTCCTGGACTCACATACTAAGGATTCGTCTCTCCTAGTTTCAGCTTGACCCTCAAGAAGATGGCCATGGTGGGCCCCATTTATCCCTCTTGAAAAGCTTCTGTTCCTCTCAGCAACCTTGTCCTCACAGTCTCACGCATTAAACTGGCTCCAGCTTTCTATGCGGAAAGACAGTGGAATAAAGTATTAATGCAGTAACACCCAGGTGAACAGCCACGCTGACCGCTCTTCCCACTCGGCAGCCATGGCCATTTCTGCCACTTCCCTGGTAGAGGGATTGCCAAGGGCAGTTTCTGCGTCAGACCTCTGGAATGGGAATCCACGGAGTTACAGCACCAGGAGGGGCAGAAATCCAGTTTAATCTTCATGTCATGGAGACTGAATATAAAACTGTTGGTGAAAAGCAGTCCTGCGAGTGGAGGTCTGTAATACAGAGAGCACTCTAGGGGGAAAAAGCCTGCTGTGCGGAGAGGCTCTTCCTGCCTGCAAGAGAGTGCATGAGAAGCCGTCAGAGGTCACCCATTCGAAGGCGTATCTGAATGAGCCGGCAGCGGAGAAAAGCCAGCGTGGTAGAGGAAACTCATGCCAGGGGAAGCCCAGTGCAGAGCGCCTGCACGCGGAGGGCCGCAGACAGATGAGCGGATGGCTAGAGACGAACCTGGAGGAAACCGCTGGATCGAGGAGATGCTGGCCCCCGGGGGCTCGGGAGTTTGTGGTGAATCCAGAGTCGATGCAAGAGGTTCCACCCCACGTCCTGTCCTCCTCATCAAGCCCGTTCTACAGAAGAGGGGCTTCTGTGTGCTGTTTCACAGGCAAAGGTCTCACCATCTCCCTGAGAATCTCCCTCCCTGCCTTGGCAGGTGATGGACACGAATAGCTTCTTGGTGCTTTCCTTTGATTTCTGAGACTTCCAGGGAATAAAGTCCCAAATGTGGACCTTGACCTTTCTCCATCCTGGCTCTAGAGTGTTTAAAGTAACTGCTGGCTAGTG
>PVKP010031092.1:0-27285 GCA_004027715.1 Plecturocebus donacophilus
CCTCCCAAAGTGCTGGGATTACAGGCGTGAGCCACCGCGCCCGGCCACGAGTATTTTAATATATTTTGCTGATATCTATAGATCTCTCTATTCTTTGTAAAAGAATAATTATGAGTCTTTTACTATATTTTGCTTTTCTCTGATCCTTTTAAACGCTTCTATGATTTTCATTTTAGTTTGTCATGAATGTCTTCAATTGTTTTCTACAGTGTTTATTCTCATTGTGATCCTCAAAATTGATCCTGCTTTTTGTGATGGTTTTATATTTTTTCTTTTTACTTTTTCAGTTATGCCAATTTATTTTAGTTTCCTGCTGCTATCATATCATTTTTCTCTTTAAGTACTTACACTTTTGTTTTATATACTTGTTTTATAGAATGTTTAAATTATTTCTGTATTTTAATAAGTAAAGTCTTGTCAAATGAAAGTTTTTACTCTGTTCCATGAGAACATTTTTCTGTTGTGAGTTTGCTTACAGCTGCATGTAGCACTAAAACCCCAAAAGACTATAACAGAAATAAAATTTATCCCCAATTCATGTACAAACACACAAAAAATCTTGGTATCAGGTAGCCTCAAGCTGGCGAGTGCACACAAAATTAACTACAATCTTTCTGACTCACCGTATCTCCTTCTGGCTAGAAATTCAACAGTGGAGAATGAGAGAGAGAAGAAGGGACTATTTTTCTTTCAAGTATTTCTTCAAAAGTTTCACCTAATACTTCTGCTTATATATCTCTTTGACCCAAATTTAGTCAAGGAGCCAGGTGTATCTTTACAGGAAACTGGGAGATGTAGTTTCTCAGCTAGATGGGCCATGAAAACTATAAATTAGGATTCTTTTGCTCACAAAATGGATGAGATTAGGTTTAGGGGACAAGCATAGAAGTTGAAAAGCAACAGCTGCCACAATATCCTTCATCTTCATTTTCTTTTTCTGTTTATTCCACTACCCTGCCTTTTAATTTTATTCTTTATTTGGATACGTTTTGTTGTTGTAGTTTTGTTTTTGTTGTGTATTTTCTGGATTGGCTATTTCAGAATTTTCACCTGAGACAGGGACACAGCCACTGACCATGATCTGCCTGAGAATTGCTTAGCTGTGAATTCTCTACAACCAACAAGAATAAATAGCCATGGGTTTTTTTCCTGGTGGAAAGACTACATTCTATTGTGATGCTCTTCATATTGTACACTGTGGACTTCGGTTTCACACTTCAGGATAGGCCCCTTAGTTTAAATAATGGTATTTTTACTGGTTCTTCCTGAAATCTACAGTCAAAGCCAGCTCTCCCAATGGGATCCTTGTAGCCTCCACTTTCTTTCAAGGGTCCACCTGTTCTATTTCTATTCATTTGAACATCATTCCAGCTATCTGAGAATCTGGAGTTTTGGTTGACTTCTACTTTTCCCCCAAAAATAGATTCTATTTATTTATTTGGGTTTTATATTTGTGTTTCACTTCTTGTTGGTTGTGCATACTTTCCAGAAAGAGAATGCTATTTTGTCACTATATTCAGATGAAGGCCCAAACCATTACTTTTGACAATCTATCCTATAATTGTTTTGTTACAGTGATATCAAGCATTTTCTTGACTTTGACAATGACTTTGCCTATTTATTTACAGTTTACTGGGACCATTTTAATTCTTCGTCATTTGCCAGCTTGTTGTTGTGACACTGTTGTTAACATGAGGTTTTGCAGATTTGCTCAACACCCCCTATGTTATTATCCATTGGAACCAGATATCTGAATTCATTAAAAAGTTTCCTCTCAATTTCTTGACTAACTTGATTTCAATTTATGTTTTAAAATATTTGTTATATTCTTTAAATGTTATTCTGATGTTTCTCTTCTATTATTATATCTTTGCCAGAAAAAAAGGGCAGAAGCAAAGAAGAGAGAGGTCTTTCTTCCTGCCACCTATTAACACTGTTATCTTCCTCATGTAGTACACTACTCCTGCCTGTGAGGAAGAAAAGAAGTACTGATTATAAAACAAAGACCTAACTTCTTTTTTTTTTTTTTTTTTTTTTAACATTCTCACATTGTTTTCTAGTCACTCGTAAAATATACAGCTTGGAATCAGCTATCTTCCCTAAGTGCTTATTTATTTTCAATAAATGCAATAATGAGTATGGTGATTTAATATTTTGTACAGGGAATGAATTTCTCTCTTTATCTCAACATTCTTACCCTAGACCTTTAATTGCACAATCTTTATTATTCATTCTCTTTATCATACCTCCCACTGTCATCCAGTCTCTAACACACTGGGATTCTTCCGGGACATCAGTGCCTATCTGAAACTATAATTAAGACCCTATCTGAAACTGTTAAGACCCTATCTGAAACTATAATTCCTGGTACTAACCACATTTAAGTTTCTCTCTGCTACCTAAATTGGAGCTTCAGACTACTAATCTCTGAATCATTTATTTGTATCCCCATAAGGCTGTTATGTTGCTTAACTCATGTTGCTAACCACCATCATTTTGGCTATCTTTTGCTTTAACTCAAAACTTGTTAGTTTTATTCTCTTTTCATCCATATTAAATCTTTAAATCTCTAAAACAACCATTTCTTCAAACACAGGTTTAGATGGAAACAAAAATATAATAAAGCTTTACCTTATTTTAAATATATAGCTCAAAACATACCTGTGAGCACGTTTAGATCTCTTGTCTCATCACAGTGTTAAGAAAGGGAGAAGGAATGGCTACTCCCTCAACAAGGAGAGCAATACAGTATGAAGGAAAGTCCTGACCAGACAGGAAGGAAAAGCAAAAGCCTGTTCCTTCTGGCCAAGTGATTTGTGATAAGATGACAGAGACAGAGAGATGGGAGACAGAAAAACTTGGGTCTCATTGCCTCTGCAGCTATCAGCTTGTAAAGACAGACACATGTTCAATATGTTAGGGAGATGCCCAGGGAAGAGTGCTTTTCCCTAAATTCAGATACACAATTTGGTGTGGAAAGCTCTGCACCTGATAGTATTCAGTCAATGTAAGGCAACTTCAGAAGAGTTTAGGCAGAGAGAGCTTCACTCTTGCACAATTGAGACTTCCTCAGTTCCCCACAAGTCTGCAATTAGAGAAGGAAAACTAATTGAGTTGGTGATGATTACTACTCCTATTCTAAAACCAGAATAAAGTAACATGTTGCCTGCTCATATCAAAAAGCGTTTCATCTGGCATTCTCCCTGAGTTCCTGATCTTTTTTCCTATTATAAAATGTGAGTTGTACACTGTTTTGTATTTCTGTTGTTTCAAATAACTCAGCAAATAATTCATTTCATTCTCGTCCTGATGAATTGTATTTGTGTGCCACCTTCTCTAACTTATCAGCAACACGCTTAATTATGTGATTAAGACTCCAAAATCATGTTGCAAGTTTGTTTTTTTAGTTTCAACATTTAGTAAGATCTTACAAAACACCCAGAAAAAAAGCAAAGATCTCACCTACAGAGCTCAAAGCTATTGTATTCCCTTTCTATTGGCACTACCGTAGTCACAGGTTTGGGGCAGCAATGTTACCTCCTGATAAAAAGAGTGAGTGTGGAGTCAGACACTTGAGTTTAAATTCTGGCTCCACTGCATCTTGTCTGAATCACCATGGACTAATTCCTTACTGTCTCTTATTCTCAGTTATTCTGTTTGAAAAAGGCTATATTCTTGAGATTTTTGTGAGACCTATTGCAATATTAATTGAAATACTGTACATAAAACCCTAAGAATATACTTGACACAAAGTTAGGATGCAGAAATATTAGCTCTTATTAACAGAGTATGAGTTGGTTTGTTAAACCCACAGTAGAGAAAAAAACTTTCATGAGCTTCTGAACAGTTATTTCACTGCTGTGTAAACCCCAGAACACAGCCACTCCTCAGTATTACAAATAATAGAACATGAATACATAGATTTGGCTTGTGAACCTTCATTTTAGAAATAAAATAATTTTATAGACTGCCAAATTCACTTAAGTTCTTCTTTTATCACATTTATAAGAACTCAAAAAAATTCTCATGGCTTCATGTCCCCTGCCCCAATACTCGTTGTTAAGAGCTCATTTTTTTATATACTTGCTTTCGGGTAAACACTGCTTTGCCCTGTTCCTTATAAGCACTTACACACCAAATAGCTTGCTGTCACACAGGCACACCCACATTAGCAGTTTGAACAGCCGCTATGAAAGGGTGAAGGGAAATTGGGGAGATTCTGGTCTTTCACATATATATGACTAAGGAAACCATCTGTGTGTTAGCTCACAGTCAGGTTGGTGTTATTTTCTGTCTTCAATTTTATATAAGGATAATAGAAGGAACGTAGCTCTCCAAAGTATGCATCATGAACCATTGTTAATTTTTAATGAAAAGAAATTATAAACTTCAATACTGGAATGCAAGTAATAGAAGTACAAGTAGATGTTTCAGTACCAACCAAAATGTATTGTAATCCTTGATAAGAGTGCATTTCAGATTTCTTGTGCAATAGCTAGATAGCTTACAGAGAGCAGAAAGCTCACATTACATCCAAGAGGGGCGTAACAGATTTATTTTCATTTCTAAAGTGACTGTTACCATGAAGATACTTTTAGATGAGAAATCAAAAGGCAGCAGACTAGTTCTTACTCTGAATTCACATCTTAATGTTTTGGAGTCTCTGTTACTGTAGGTTTAAAATGAGCATGAGGCTATTTTCTTTGTCTACCTCATAGGGTCATTCGGGATTTCCAGTTGGAAAATGGTTATCACATGCATTGTAAAACTGCTAAATTGCTGTATTAATATGTACATCTATGTAACTTTTAGGATAAAATTTCCCAGTTTTATATTTAATTGAAAAATATAAATTATTTTTACAAGAAATGCATTGAATATTTTAGTCCACATTTTAAAAATGAGAAAAAATTAAGTTATGGGGATTCCTAAGACCAAAGATTTCCAACTTTGTATGTAATGAAACTATCCAGAACAGAGAGGATTAGGACCTAGAGACATAGTGGTCTCCTACCTGTACTATCTGTTCAGCTCTTTCCCTGCTATGGATTATCCTAAATACTGCTAACAGACATTCTATCATTGCCTTAATCAATCACTTATGTCCTATATCTCTATGTTCTACCATACCTACTTTTAAAAATCCTGCATAATCTAATCCTAATCTATTAAACCTCACATCTCTTTATTTTCAACATGTATTCTCTGTTCTTGCCAGTTACACTTTATCTTAGCCTAAACTCAAGTTGTAACCATTTCTACCCCCTTAATTATAAAATTTGCATTTTTTAGTTTTTAGATTAACCACATATAGCAAATACTGTTCAACATTAGCAGGATCTTCAAAAATACTTGTTCAATTCTCTGCTAGATTGACAGCACCTGTTTTCTCAGAATAATTCCTGTCACTACATAATGTTAAGTTATTGTCAATTTGTCAATCAGTATTTTTTTTAAAATATGGATTCCAAAGTTAAAGAAATCTTTGTAGAATTAATACTACAAAATGACAAGATATATTTTGTCCCAAATTCATTGTACCACTGACATTATTCTTTTCTAGTGATATTTTAATCTTCCTGGATAAATAAGGAGTTCTTATTACAAATAACCCTGATGGCAGGTAAAGATGACAATCATCTTTACTTGCCACACTAATATTTGTTAATAAAGACAATATTTGTAAAGCTAAACAAAATAAGTCACTATAGAGTAATAGAAAGGATTTGAAATTGTACAAAAGCATGTGTGCAAGTCTTGGTTCTTTCTGTAACAAGGTATTTACATTGCCTAGACATATTAATCTAAAACTGTAATATACTAATTTTTTTCAGCTTTAATATATATGTGATACATATGTGAGGAAATACATGGTAAGCCACAGAATACTATATGGCACCTAGTACATGATCAACAAGTGGTGATAAGTTGCTAAAAAATCTTGAAAGTCAAATTTTAATCTCTGAATTTTCATAACACCTGGGGGTATTTTCCTTTATGGAGAAGACTGGCTCCATTTTTTAAATTCTGTAAAAGTAATATAGGCTCAGGATTTTAAAAGATAAAACATAAAGCCCAACTGTTTAGTTCCTGACATCTTAGGTAATTTGGAAGAAGGAACCATTTTAATAAACACATCATATTGGTAACTGCACATAAAATGTGGTCTTCGCAAGCCGTAGTCATGTATTTAGTTTGTCACATTTCTTATGCTTTGTATTTCTAGCTAAAGGCATCCTCAGTTAATGCTAAGCTTGAGTTTCTTGAGCTTTAATATTTGAGTGACCCAGCACTCAAAATTCACCCCCATTAAGGAATTTACCAGATCAGCATACAACAGAAATACTCTCATAACCAAGTGTTACTATGTTACCTATACCTGGTGTATTAGTTTCTTATTTACTACCATAACAAATAACTGCAAATGTAATGGCTTAAAATGACCCAAATTTATTATCTTATAGCTCTATAGGTTTGAAGTTTGGCATAGATCTCACTGGGTTACACACAAAGTCTTAGCAGAGCTATATTCATTCTGGAAGCTCTAAGGGTGAATCTATTCCATGTTATTTCTTGCTTTCACTAGATACCTACATACCTTAGATTCTGGCCCCTGGCCCCTTTCCTTCATTTTCAAAGCCAGCAACATAGCAGCTCTTTCACCCACTTCCACGGTCACACCACTTTCTCTTACCCTCTCTTCTGCCTTCCTCTGCTTTCAAGACTCTTGTGATTACATTGGGTCCACCCTGGATAGCCCAGGATAACCTCTCTATTTTAAGGTTAGATGTTTGGCAATTATAATTCCTCTACAACCTTAATTTTCTTTTGCTGTGTAATCCAACATAATCAGTTTCTGGAGTTTTGGATATAAACATATAAACAGGGCCACTGCTTTATTTCACACAGCTGGTAATGGACGTGTGTTTAGCTCCACCCATAAATGACATATGGCTTAAAGGACATCAGGTGTTGAGGGCACCAGTAATATTAGGAGGAGTCCCTTCTGGCCAGGTTCTGCAGCTTTAAGTATGAGCTAAACAGTTATCATATTCCTCTCCATATTTGCCACAAAAGGAAAGTTCTCTATCAAAAAGTATTTACCTTACCCTGGTCATGTCCTTTTAAAAATATGCTCCCAAAGAATATTTTTTAGGATCTTCATAGTATGGGTTTAAATAAACCTAAGAAAATAGTATAGAAAGATTTTTACGGTTGCCTTAAATGATCCAGAAGTGGACCTGTAAGTTCTTTCTAATGCTGAGTAGAGCACAAGTGATCATGATTGTATTTTCCATCTTCTTGACAGAGAAGTAGTATTAAAATTATCATCAATTTCAAAAATTGTGTTGAAACCATTCTTAATTTTTGTTTAAAAAATCCACCCTACTATATTCAATGGTGCTTGAAAAGATCAAAGAAGAAAAAAAGGGAAGCTCGTGTCTGGAAAGAAACCACGGAAAGATTAACAGGGCCTTCATAAAATAAAATACCATATCTGAGAAATACTATTAAAAGAAAATCATAATGCAGGCATAAATAGAGGTTCTTGGGAGAGTTCTAATATAGTTAACCTACAGGGGCTGAGAGCTCAAAACGGTAGACCATGTTTGATCTGGATTGTATAAACTTGTAGAGCAGGAAGTCTCAAAGAGAAAAGGAAGATGTTAAGAAGCAATTAATTTCTGTGCTCTAATAAGCAGTCAAGAGCTGGAAAGATAATTTCCCAGGTAAATACATTTTTAGTTAAAAAGTTCTTTGATATCTACTGGAAATAATAGCTACTTTGAGTTGAAATGCATTATTCATACCAATCTGTCCATTTACTAATAGCTACCTAAGAAGTAAAGATAATTATTTTAAATAATAAAAATACCAACCATATTTAGTAATTCTGTAATAATACAACTATACCATTCTACTTCATGTTTCAAATTAACTGACATTGGCCCTATCTTCCCCAAGTTTATAGTTTGAATAATTTGACATTAGTATGGACATTCATAAGAAAAACATGAAGCTAAATCATGTCTCCAGAGATAATGTACCATGAAGAACACAATTCAGTATAAATAATAAATACATGCTTGTACATTTCAAGCTGTGAAAACAGTCACACTCCTACTAACTTAATTCAAAGTGTATTACTGCAGAAAAGAAGAACAAGAAACAGCCTTTGAAGCCACACATCCAGATGTCGTAAAACTTTGAAATATCGTTTAGATTAATGTAGTCATTCTAGCAAACCTCTAAACCCAGTGAGCTCCCCGGAAGACCTCTCCTTCTCACTCCTTACCCAAATGCTACCACCATAATACTGACCCAAGTGTTACCTGTCATTGCTTCTGGATACCTTTGTTTTATCCTACACTGCTATCTTTTAGTGCCTTCTGTTTGTGTCTTAAATTTTTCCTTAATCTATCTGTGTCTTTCATTCACGCTTTCCAAAAGGAAAAGAATTTGGGTGTTCAGTTGCTACATACAGCAAAGATGTTCTCTTTTGAGCAAAGCCCACCAAGAGCCTCTACTGTATGCCTTTAGGTCCAATCCACTGCGTCCAGGGAGTAGACTCATGTGGCACAAAAAAGTAAAAGTGAAAAGTAACTGCTTGTGGCTTTTTTCTTCTATCAGAGGGTTATAAACATGGCAGAAACTCAGGCAGCTTTATCTTTTTTATAAATAACTAATAACTAATATGCTATGAAATTTAGGGATAATAATCTCGAATTTTAGAATCCCTAGAATGATTATCCTTAATACTTAAGATTCACATCCTAACCAGGTGGAACCATGACACAATGTGAAGTGGAGTATGTGATGGGAAGGTGTATTATTAATTCACTAATCCATTACTGGGCATTTATTAAAATCTGAGTACTATTCTTTGTGCTGAGAATATAGTGATATACTAGGCATACATTTTCCAATCTCACAGAAAGCTTGCAATCTAATGTAAGAGATGGCCCTTACAACTAAATAATGTCAGATGTAGTAAGTGCTACTTTCATAAGCTGTCACCATCAAATATGTCTAAGCCATCTTCACATGTATTGTCATTCCTCCTGTTGCCACGGATCAATGACTGATAATACTACTGGACCAATTCTTCTACTTGTGCACTGGAGCCCACCCTTAACTCAAGGTTACTGCTACTGCAAGTCTCCCTTTACTCTCCTGATTCATCAGTTCTCCCTCTCAGTTTGTCTTTTCATCAGTATTAAAAGATGTTATTACCTTTCCCCAGTTTATAGAGACAAATCTCTTAATCCCACATCCCCTTTCAGCTACAGCCTAACTGCTATGCTCCAATTTACAATAAAATTATTCCAAAGGTTTGGATGTATTCACTATTTCTAATTCGTCTTTTTTCATTCTATCTTGCTATCCAGCCAAGCTATTTACCATTTCATGAAACTGTGCTTATGAGGGTCACCAGTGACCTCCAACTTGCCACCTTGTAGGGTCAATTTCAATTCCTTTTGTTTTCTTTATCAGCAATATCTCTCATAATTGATTGCTTTCCCTCTAAAACAGTTTCTTTACTTTGCCTCTGGCACACAAACTTCTTTTGTTTCTCATACACTAGACCAACCACTTCTCTAGTTAAAATGAAAGATATCTCAGTTATTAGTGAGCCAACTGAATCTTTGTTTATATATTTGCATATAGACTTAATTTTCCCTGAATCATGATTTCAACCCCACCAAAAAAAGTATATGTGTATACATACATAGATGAATCTTAATGAGCTATCTAGACTTCACAAATGATTGTATAGGGAAGACATACAAGATTTATAGCAGAGCCAAAACAAATATAAGTTTTTATTAGATAATTTGGTTTCCCCAAATCTCCCCCATTTTCCCAGCCATATGAGCTTTATGTTTTCTTTCTTTGGATTTATTTGTGTTTATTTTTACTCTTTCTCTTCCTCTCTTTACTCAATTCTTTTGTTTACTCTTCTTTTTCCCTTGATTTCCTCCAAAACCTAAAATTCCGCTTCTCTATTAAGCAAATAAATCAAGTACTCTTGGCCTCTGCCTCCAAAACTCACATATTTTTTAAAAAATATGAAATGAATCTGAAATTTATACTCATAGAAGACAGCTTATCAATCATATTTTGCTATTTGAACACATTTTCAGTGGCTCGCAAGATTAGTTAGGCTTTCAGTATGCTGCCTATAACGAGAGGATGCACAATAACAGTACTTTAAAGAAGGTATAAATTTTTTTTCTTTTATAAATTTCTAATATTAGTCCCAGGCTAGTTGGATCTGACATGGTTATAGTAAAAAGTAATCTCCCAAATCTTATTGCTCTGCTATCCTTTCCTTGGTGCATGGTTCCCATCCCATGTTTCAACATGGTTACTCAAACTGAAGACATCTGTATTTCAATCAGCAGAAAGGAGAAAGCCCCCAAAGAAAAGTGTGCCCTCTCTATCCTTCTTTAAGAATGCTTCCAAGAAATTGCACACACAACTTCTGCGTAATACTATTGGCCAAAATTTCTTATTTTGCTACACAATAAGCTACAAAGGAACATGGAAAATTATTCTGGGCAATCATGAGTCCAGTTAAAATCTGAAGTTATATTATCAAGAAAGAAAGGGAAAGTCGGGCGCCGTGGCTCATGTTTGTAATTCCAGCACTTTTGGAGGCCAAGGCAGGTGGATCATGAGGTCAGGAGTTAGAGACCATATTGGCCAATATAGTGAAACTCTATCTCTACTAAAAATACAAAAATTACCTGGGTGTGGTGGTGGGCACCTGTAATCCCAGCTACTCGGGGGGCTAAGGCAGGAGAATCACTTGAACCCAAAAGATGGAGGTTGCAGTGAGCCGAGATCATACCACTACACTCTAGCCTGGGTGACAGAGCTAGATCCCATGAAAAAAAAAAAGGAGATAAAATAGATATTTGGAGATAATGAACTTACTCTCTGATCATTCACTATCTACCCACAATGGTTTATTAATATTTTCCTTAAAAATGAATGATTTCCTCCACAGGCAGTGTGGTGAGTGAAATTTTCTGCAGCCTCTCTATCGCTATCCAGTTTATCTATCTACCCACCTATTCATTCGTCTGTCAAGTTAGCTAATCATTTATCAATTTTTAAACTAGGTCACTGCTTCCTGCTTTCTCTGAGCCAATTTAATTCTAAGATTTTTTTTTAATTATCTACAGCTGGCAACATTGTTTATAATGAATGTAAGAGCAATGTAAACATTAAAAGTGTAAGGAGTATTATAGTTGCTTGACACATGGAATTAATTAACAAAGCTTTGAAATTGTGTGGCAAAAGCCATGGACTCTTTGTTGCTGTATAATGTGCTTGGTAGTAGTCATACAAAGGCTTTTGATAAAGCCAAAGCAGTGCATATGAATCTGATGAAGAAGTATAAGAATATCTCATCAGTACCAGAACAGTTTCTTGATGAGTGGCATCTACTTGCAATATTTCCACTTTTTAACTGTGTAAAGAAATTGATTAATCTCTATTATTACTTACAAATTTCATATCTTTTTATTTGCATCAAAATATGAGTAACTGGAAGTACAGATTATGGCTTCAGAGTGTGAAAATTTTTCTTAAAATTAGCAAGCAAGAGCTGAAAACTTTGCTTGTATCTTGCTCATTTGAAATAATAGATATAACATTGTTATAACTGGATTCCACACATCCTATAGTTTTAAACCATAGAACATCAATATAAATGCTAGAGAATGAAGAATATGAGTGATAATAGTCTGAGTTCAGACATTGCAAGTATTATCAATGGAAGTCTTAAAGGTAGTAAAGCTGATGGCAAGAAGTTGGACTGTTTTATGGGTTATATCAAGGAGATATACAGAATGGGGACAGGATGTCCTACCCAGTAAGTGAAAAAGTCAAAATATTCAAAGTTGTGCCAGTCTGCGCTCATGAGAAGAGGAGAAGAAAAGTTTTTTCAAGATTTCAAAGATTTATTTACCCAGGTATTTTACAAGGCAGGATTTTAACTAGCATACCTCTTTAGAAACTTTTATTATGAACTGAAGACTGAGAATTAGTTTTAAAACAATTCAGAGATACAACAAATATAAACCCCAAAGAAATGTTAAGAAAATCCTATTTACACTTATTTTTAAAATTACCATAAACACATTTTGCAAATTTATTTATAGTTATATAGATATTTGTTCATATACATATATAATCTGTTATTTATATATAAAAATAAATATATACAATCTGTTATTTATATTTAGAAATAGATAACTTATTTATATAAGTATTATTAAAGTCTTAAAGTTTAATTTGGTTTCCAATGGAATGCAATTATCAATCATTTCTTGCTAATTAATTAATAATATAGCATTCATTTTGCAGTCTCCAACACCAGCTAAGTAACTATTTGAATTGTCTTTATTAAATAGGAGAGTTACCAATTCACAGTCTCCCTGTTCGGCCTTCTATTGATGATGAATAACACTACTGATATTAGCAAATAATCTGTCTTAAAACTTTTCATACAAGAAATTTTGCTTTTATAATTGATATGTAAGAATCATTCTCTCTTCATTCTGCTGCAATTCTTCATTTAGTATTCCAGAGTAGGAGCTTCCACTGATTGAACTAAATGGGAAGAGAATTTCTACCATCCTTTCCAATTCACTCCTTCCTTTCTTTAGAAAGAGATCCTTTTAATTGGAAAAGAATCAAGCATATAGAGTTATACCATTCATCTTTTTCCTTTGGACTTGCTAGCCTCCATAAATGCCATATTTGGCTCAATTCCTGGTGCAATGTAATAAGTACAATGATATAATGACCCAGGACTTTTTTCTAGAAATAGATCTGGAGGAATCTATTTTTCTCTCCCCCTCTACTATCTGACTTAGTATGTGTAAGACAGTTACCTTTAGTACCCCCAAGATAGAGTATTGCTGTACCTAAGAAGATTTACATGGCTCCATAACAAAGCTACATTGGGTGTGCCATTATTAGTAGTATTGTTTTCTTTAGTAGCCAAATGCAGAATCAAAGACTTTAGGATCTACTCATAATTTATTTCTTATTTTATGTATGTAATCACAAATATTTCCTTTCTCTCCCCTTTCCTTGCTAATTTATGAAAAGGCAATCCAGTAATGGTAAAAAATTTTATTTCCCAAATTATAGGATATGAGGGTGTAATTGTGACAGATATAGAACAACTAGGCAAGAAACAGAAATAAAAGGCATTCAAATGAAAAAGAAGTAAAATTGCCCATTTGCTGATGTTATGATTTTCTATATAGAAAACCCTAAAGGTTCCATTAAGACACTATCAGAATGAATGAACAAATTGAGTAAAGTTGCATGATACAAAATCAACATACAAAACTTAGTTGTATTTCTGTACACTAACAATCTGAAAACTACAAATTATTTATGCAAAAAAAAAAAAGAAGATACAAACGGAAAGATATTCTGGGTTCACAGATAGGCAGATTTAATATTATTGAAATGTCCATACTACCCAAAGTGATTTTCAGATTCAATGCAACCACTATCAAAATCCAATGGCATTTTTTACAGAAAGTTTTTTAAAAAAATTATTCTGAATTCACATGGAAACACAAAAGACCAGGAATAGCCAAATTAGGAAGAAGAACAAAGCTGGAGGCCTCACATTTCCTATCTTCAAAACATATTACAAAGCTACAGTAATCCAAACAGTATGATCCTGGCACAAAGACAGATATATAGACCTTTGGAACACAATAAGGAGCTCTAAAATAAACCCACACATATGAAGTCAACTGATCTCCAACAAAAATGCCAAGAATACATATTGAACAAAGGATAGTCTTATCAACAAATGGCATTAGAAAACTGGCTATCCACATACAAAAGAATGAAATTCAGTCCTTATTTTGAATCATACACAAATATCAATTCAAAATGGATTAAAAACTTCAACATAAGATCTGAACCTGTACAATGACTTTTAAAAAGATGAAAACGTTCGTGACATTGGTCTTGGTAATGGTTTCATAGATATGACACCAAAAGCACAGACAAAAGCACATAATCGAAAATAAGTGGAACCTCATCGAACTAAAAATCTCTGCACAGTAAATGGAAATGGAAGAGAATATTTGCAAACTGTATATCTCATAATGGATTAATTCATAAAATATATAAAAAATGTATACAACTCAATAGCAAAAACATTAATAACCTGATTTTAAAATGGGCTAATAACTTGAATAAATCTTTCTCCAAAAAGAAAGACATACAAATGGCTAAAATATATATTTTAAAATGCTTAACATCCGTAGTCATCAGGGAACTGCAAATCAAAACCACAATGAGCTATCACCTCACCTCTGCTAGGATACCTATTTAAAAAGTCACATGATATCAACTATTGGCAAGAATGTGGAGAAATTGGAACACTTGAACCACTGTTAGTAGGACTGCAAATTGTGCAGCCACTATGGAATACATTATGAAGATTTCCCCCAAAACATTAACAATACAACTGTCATATAATCCAGCAATTCGACTTCTGGCTATTTATCCAAAAAAATAAAAATCAGGATCCTGAAGAGACATTAACACTCCCATGTTCCTTACAACACTATTTATAGTAGCCAAGTTGTAAGAATTATCTAAATTTCCATTGACAGATGAATAGATAAAGAAGATATAGTAGGATATACATATGGTGGAATATTATATAGCCTTAAAAAAGAAGGAAAATCTATAATATGTGGCAACATAGATGAACTTCGAGAACATTATGCTTATTGAAACAAGCCACTCACAGGAGTGCCACTTCCTGATTCCACCTACAAATAGTACCTAAAATAGTCAAGTTTTCTTTTTTTTTCAGTTATACTTTAAATTCTGGGGTACATGTGCAGATCATGCAGGATTGTTACATAGGTATACACATGCCATGGTGGTTTGCTGCATCCATCCCTACTTCATCTACATTAGGTTTTTCTCCTACTGTTATCCCTCCCCAATCCCTCCACCCTAGCTATCCCTCCCCTAGCTCTCCCACCCCACAACAGTAAGTTCATAGTATGGAATGTAGTGGAATGCTGGTTTCCAGAGATGGGAGAAGAGAGAAATGGAGTTACTGATATGATTTGGCTCTGTGTCCCCATCCAAATCTCATCTTGAGTTGTACTTTCATAATTCCCATATGTTGTGGGAGGGACTCGGTGGGAGATAATTTGAATCATGGGGGTGATTTCCCCCATACTGTTCTTGTGGTAGCAAATAAGTTTCACAAGATCTGATGGTTTTATCAAGGGTTTCTGCTTTTGCATCTTCCTCATTTTCTCTTGCCACAGCCATGTAAGAAGTGTCTTTCGCCTCCCACCATGGTTCTGATACCTCCTCAGCCATGTGCAACTGTAAGTCCAATTAAACCACTTTCTTCCCAGATTCAGGTATGTCTTTATCAGCAGCAAGAAAATGGACAAATACAGTTTCTAATCAACAGACACCCAGAGAGCTGCTCTTCACCATTTTGCCTATAGTCAACAATGTACACTTAAAAATTTTAAAAGGTATGTCTCATTTAAAGTGTTCTTACCACAGTAAAATAAAATTTTTGAAAATAAAATTACTGCATTAAAAAATAGTGAACATCACTCCAAGATAGACACAGAGATAGATATAATCTTTCTTATTGGGGATAATGTAAGTTACATGAGGGATATAATGCATTATGTTAGGTAAGAAGTTTCGTTTACTTTTATATTTGTCATTCTTCATGTTAGAAACTTTATTGGCAGAAGTGTATATATGAATATTGAGCTAAAAGGGGGTTGACTGTGTTATAAAGTGGAGCACATCCATTTACATTCTTTTCTATGTTTTCCTTTGCATGATGGGAGCTGATTGACTAATCTTCCCTTACAAATGGAATTCTAGGTGTGCTTTGGCTTTGCCAAAGAGATTTACTCACACAGTATTGGGAAAGTCAAAATTAGATGAAGACAGTCTTACTGTGGCTGCCACAGGTAAAAATCATGTTATGATAGCACAGGTGTGTGACTGCATGTGAGGCAGTCATGATGTCAGCAATAGTAGCAGAAGCACCAATTATAGCTTCCTCACCTCGAGATGACAACTACAGTTGTGATCCGGAAACCACGCGTCCTTGGTTGGTCTTGTCCAGACTTGCATTTCTTCTACTTTCTCAACAATTTTGTGAGCATCATCATCTGTGGGGAACACCCACGTGTGAGGAACTTGTAAATTAGGCTTCACAATACGGAGGGCTTGAGCCCAGACACAGTGTCTCCAGTTGAGGGACGTCGAGCTATGGGAAAGCAGGAGCAGAAAGAGACTTAGGTTAAAGATAAACTTTGTGGGCGATTACCAGAGGGTCATGCAGATGAGATGCATTTGGGTACGATAATTGAGTTTTCTACAGAGATATGGTAATGACTGTGCGGACTCCTCCAGAAGATAAACAACTTACCCTCTGATGAGATAGTGTGACCACCTGCTCGGGTGGACTGTGTAAGCTGACCCTTCCATTGTCCTTATTCTGCGAGGTTGTAACCTGTTTTTCTACTTTAAGACTTTACGTTCCCCTTTATATCACATAGGCACACACCTAAGAAAGGTATATAAACTGACCCTGAGGACAATGAAGTTGCTGGTGAGGCATAAGCTTCTCAGTCCTCCAGACCCCGCTTTCTGTCAATCTTTTTCTTCCGCGCACCCCCCTATCCAGGTTGGAACCCTCTTTCAGGTCAAGAGCGCCTGGCAGACGTGCTCCCTTTAATTATTCGTTCTATTCTACTTCTTTCTGCTTAAAACACGTAGTGTGCTTTCTATTTCCTACATGTAACATTGCTGGACACACCAGCACAGCAGCTATTTGACACTGAAGAAGTCTTCACTATAAAACTGTGGCTATGACACATTACAAGGTTTTGTGAGAGTTAGACAACATGTTAGAAGTGCTGACCTCTAATGAATATCCAATAAATAACTGCTATTCACTCACACTTATTAACTGCTTGAATATAAAGTATGTGACCATTAGCTTTGTTATATTACTATATCCAGGAGAATATTACAGATAACCATGTTTTTAGTATTATACTATATTTTATAAATTATAATTAAACAATTTTATGGCTCCCTGAAATATATTAAGAAGATATTTTCTTTGAGGGTATAATATCTTCCTTTCCTTCTACATATTATGTAGTCCTTCCAATTGAAAATCAGGTTAGAGAGATTATAATTTTTTCTGTTTTCACAGGGATTACTGTCCAATTGTCCTTTGTTCACAAGAAGGTTTTGACTGAGAGAAAAAGAGATGAAAGCCTATTATGTTATTAACATATTTGGAATTTCTCCCTCTGGTAATGTATACAACATAGATTTGCCACATTAAATAAAATTGTTATTGAATTTATGCTTTGATTGTATGCATGTGTGTGTGTTTGTGTGTGTGTGTGTGTGTTGGATTCCCATAACAAGAGAATTTTCTTAAATACATTCCCTGCACTTTATTAAAATATAAAGTTGAAAAATACAGCTTCTTACTCTTTAAAATAACATTTTCTAAGGAATGGAATATCCACATTCTTCTGTAATAAAGTAAGAAATAAAGAACTCTCCCTGCATGCTGTTGTGACCTTTGACAAGTGTCACAGCTAACTGGTCTTAGCAGTGGCAGGATTTATTTCTTTCACAGAGGTTTGTGTTCTCCCAGGTGGAAATAATTGCTAAAAATAAATGCCTCTGGGTTTTTTCTTAGTGTTTGCTTTTTTTTTATTATTGTGTTTACTCTCACTCTGAGCTGTTGATTTGTTGGCTGTCTCACCAAGTCTGAGTAAAAGAGTGAAGGAATATTTGGGGTGAGGTGAGCTGTGACTAGACCTAGATCTTGCTGGTTCACAAATCCATCCACATCAGCTTTATAAGCAACCTACCAGAGGCTTCAAGTGTTTACTGGTAAATATATTTATAATTCTTATTTCAGGGTGTTTTTTTCCTTTGCTCTTACTCTCTTAAAACCACTGATTCTTGAATTTCTGCAAATATTTGATCAAACTGATAATGTTGATTCATTTGAGGATCAATAAAAATCTGGTGTGCCACTCTTTAGTTGGAACACATCACATTACTGATGAGACCTAGTGGAGTCTACATGTCATGATCTACAGATGTAGCTATGATTTAACTCACCCCACTATTTACAAAACCTGGTATAGAAAGTCCCTGATATTTTTGTCATAGAAGTTAATACTTTTAGAATCTAACAAAAATTCAAATGTACTAACATTGTTTACCCACAGTAAATACTTGGGTTTTTTGAACATTTATAATTTCCATAGTCTCTTCGTAAATATCAAAACAGTAAATAGAATCCTATCTCTCATGAAACAGCCCTTTGAAAGTGAGGGAGAAATGAAGACATTCCCAGAGGAAGTTCATTACCAGTAGACTTGCCCTACAATAAATGGTAAAGGGAGTCCTCCAGTTTTAAATAAAAGGACATTATGGTGATTTGTGATTTTAGGAAAGGAAAAGAGCCCCTTCCTGTCCTAAATTATTTCGCTCATCTTCTGGCTTGCTCTACTAACTGAGACCATGTGTGCATGTGTGTGTGTGTGTGTGTGTGTGTGTGTGTGTTGAAAAGGAAAGACAAATGAAGGGAAGGGCAGAAGAGGGGAGAGGAAAAGAAGGGAGAAAAGAAATAGTATTGTAGCATTACACTTAGTGGAAATGATTTAGAATCATATAATTGGAAAAATGTTGTAAAAAATGAACTTGTCTCCCTCTTTCTGTAACTTTTACTTTTATTAAGAAACAGCATTTTAGGAATTTATTTTAGATGCAATAGAATACATGAAACTTATGTTAAATAGTTGAGTGATTGTGTGAGAAACATTGTTAATAAAATGAGTCAAATTGGAAAAAAAGAAATGAATGGACACTAGACAGAAACTTGAAGCCAGATGATGACATGAAGATCTTGGTAAAGGTAAATACATGAGCAATTATCAAAGCTAACATTATTTTAACTTTTGTTTATAACTTCATATTTTGTTTTCTACATAATTTATGAGATTGGTATATTAAAAACCAATTACTAGTCTATATTTTTAGATATACAATATACAATGATATAATTTTGTGATATCAATAGCTGAAAGGGAATGCAGCTGGAGATGTATAGGAACATAATTTTTATAGGATTTTCAAGTTAAGCTGGTAAAAATTTAAATTAGAGTGCACTAACTTTAGGATTTTAAATGTAATACCCATGATAAACACACATAAAGTAGCTATAGACTACACATGACAGAATGAGATGGTAATTATAATGTTTACTACAAAAAATTAACTAAACACAAAAGAAGCCAATAATACAGGAAATAAGGGACAAAAGATATGAAGCATAAACAAAACGAATAGCAAATAGAGCAAGTTTTTTTTTTTATCAGTAATTACTCTAAATGTAATTGGATTAAATTATCCTACCAAAAGACAGAGATTGGCAGAATGGTAAAAAACAAACAAACAAACAAAAAAAACAAAACTCTATGCTGTCTATAAGAGATTCACTCTAGATCCAAAGACACACATAGATTGAAAGTAAAAGCATAGAAAAAGATATTTCATGCAAATAGTAATCAAAAGAGAGTAGAGATGGCCATACTATCAGGTAAAATGTATTAAAAAAAAACTTATAGGAGACAAAGAAAATATCATATATTAATAAAAGTTTTAGTAGAGCAAGAAGATATAATAATTATAAACATTCACATGCCTAATAACAAGTCATAAAAACATAGAAAGCAAAAAGGAGCAGAATTAAAAGGAGAAAGAAATAGTTCTACAATAATAGTTGGAGGCTTTAATGCCCTGCTCTCAATAACAGATAGATCAACCAGACAGAAGATAGGTAAAAAAAAGAGAACTTAAGAGAATAAAACTAGTATCTCTAATAGATATGTATAGAAATATAAAGAATTATGGGAAATTACTTTGTATATGAACAAATTGAATAACCTTAATGAAATGAACACATTCCTGAAAACATAAAGCCTACAAAAACTGGATAACAAAGAAATGGAAAATCTGAATAGACTTATAACTAGTAAGGTGACCTATAACTAATAAGGAGATTTAATCAGAAATCAAAAACTAAAAAAGAAAAGCTGTAGACCAAATAGCTTCACTGTGTTCGTATCTTTTGTGTTGCTATAACATAATACCAGAGACTGGATAATTTACAAAGAACAGAAATTTGTCTCCTCACAGTTCTGGAGGCCAAGAGGTCCAAGATGAAGATGCTGGCATCTTGTGAGGGCCTTCTTGATGCATCACAACCTGGCAGAAGACATCACATGGGCAAGAAGGAGAAAGGGGGCTGAATTCCCCCTTTTACAACAAACCCACTCCCATGATAAAAGCATTAATTAATTCATGAGGGTGGAGCCTTCATGACTTAAATGGCTCTTAAATGTCTCACTACCCAATACACTGCCCTGGGGATCAAGTTTCCAACACATGAAGTTTGGGAGACATATTCAAACCATAGCATCTAACAAATGTTTAAAGTATTAACATCGACCATTCTCAAATTTTTCCAAAATTTGAAATGGAGGGAACACTTTCTAACTCATTCTATGAGGCCAATATTTCCCTGATACCAAAGCCTTCAGAAAAAGACACTAGAATTTTTTTAAAAAAGAAACCAATATCCCTGATGAACATTAATGCAAAAATCGAAGTGAGGTTTATTTCTAGAATGCAAGGATGGTTTACTATACTAAATTAATTAATGTATAAACCACATTAACAGAATTAAGGATAAAAATACTTATGAAAAAGCCACAGTAAATATTACACTCAGTGTCCAATGGTGGGAGACCAAAATCTTCTCCTCTAAGATGAAGAATAGGCAAGGATGCCTACTCTCACCAGTTCTATTGTGCAACATGGTACTGGAAATTCTAGCCAGAGCAATTCTGGAAAAAAAAAGGAAGAGACACCTAAATTTGAAAGGACACAAAAAAATTATTATTGTACATAGATGATATGATCTTACATGTAGAATTCCCCAAGGATTACATAAGAAAACTATTAGAAATAATAAACAGGCAAGGCATAGTGGTTCACACCTGTAATCCCATCACTTTAGGGGGGCTGAGGTGGGCAGATCACCTGAGGTCAGGAGTTCAAGACCAGCCTGGCCAACATGGTGAAACTCCTTCTCTACTAAAAAAAAAAGAAATACAAATATTATCTGGATGTGGTGGCAGACACCTGTAATCCCAGCTAACTCGGGAGGCTGAGGCAGGGATAATTGCTTGAACCCAACAGGTGGAGGTTTCAGTGAGCCAAGATCATGCCACTGCACTACAGTCTGGGTGCCAGAGAGAGACTCTGTCTTAAAGAAAAAAAAAAAAGAAAAGAAAAAAAGATATAATAAACAAATACAGCAAATTAACAGAATACAAAATCCACATGCAAAAATAAGTGGAATGTCTATGCACTAATAGTTATTGAAGGCTTTAATGCCCTACTCTCAATAATAGATAGATCAATCAGACAGAAGATAAGTTTTAAAAAAAATAGAGAACAAAATAAACTGAGTATCTCTTACAGACCTATACAGAATAAGCAGTCCAAAAAAGAAATTAAGAAAACAATTCCATCTACAAAAGCATTAAAAATAATAGAATAATTAGGAGTTAACCTAATCCAAAAGGTAAAAGACTTGTACACTAGTCCTGACTTTTCTGCAGGGCACACATTCCAAGACCCCAGTGGTAGCCTGAAAGTGCAGCTAGCAATAAACCCTACACATACACCCATGTATACATATAAACTATGATTTTTTTTCTGTATGTACATACCCACAATATAAATTAAACACAGTTAAGAGATTAACAACAATAATAATAAAACATAACAATTATAACAATATGCCAGCATCACTGCTCTTGCATCTTGGGGCCATTATTAAGTAAAATAAGGATTACTTTAGCGCAAGCATTGCAATAATGCAGCACTCAGTCTGATAGCTACTAAGTGACTCATGGGCGGTAGTGTATACGGTGTGGATGCACTGGACAAGGGGATAATTCATATCACAGGCAGGACAGAGAAGGATGGCACAAGATTTCATCATGCTACTCTGTAATTTAAAACTTATGAATGGTTTATTTCTGAAAAATTTCATTTAATGTTTTTGAACCTGTGTGACCTTGGGTAACTGAAATGGGAGAATGGTAAAGCACTGATAATGTGGGGACTACTGTATACTGAAAACTACAAAATGCTCCTGAAAGGAATGAAAGATGATAGATAAATAAATAAATAAATAAGTAAATGGAATAAAATCCCATGTTTATGTACTGGAAGACAATATTCTTAAGATGTCAATACTATCCAAAGCAATCTATAAATTCAGTGCATATCAGAATACCAATCCATATCAGAATACCATGGTTCTGTGCATGTGATGGCAAGGGACAGCAGGTGCTGTGTCCGGAGACCATTTTCTGATTTCCCAATCCACAGCAGCAGTGAGACTGGAAATGCTCCAGCCTTCTAGAGACCAGATCCTTCAGGCATCTATTATAAATAGGTCCAGGGTTTACAGGAAAATACATTCCTGGGTTCTCTCTTCTGTTCCATTGGTCTATGTGCCTGTTTTTGTGCCAATACCATGCTGTTTTGGTTACCATATACCTGTAGCATAATTTGAAGTCAGGTAGCATGATTCCTCCAGCTTTGTTCTTTTGCTTAGGATTGCCTTGGCTATTCGGGCTCTCTTTTCATTCCATATGAATTTTAAAATAGCTTTTTTCTCTAGTTCTGTAAATCATGTCAATAATAGTTTAATAGGAATGGCATTGACTCTATAAATTGCTTTGGGCAGTATCGACATCTTAATGATATTGATTCTTCCTATCCATGAGCATGGAATGTTTTTACCATGTTTGTGCCATATCTGGTTTCTTTGAGCAGTGTTTTGTAGTTCTCTTTGTAGAGAGTTTTCACCTCCCTGTTTAGACAGGAATGAGGCTGCAAACCTACAACTATCTGATCTTTGACAAATCTGTCAAAACAGGCAATGGGGAAAGGATTCCCTATTCAGTAGATAGTGCTGGGATACTGGGCAGCCATATGTAAAAGACTGAAACAGGGCCCCTTCCTTAGCTCACATACAAAAATTAACTCAAGCTGGATTAAAGACTTAAATGTAAAACCCAGAACTGTAAAATCCCTGGAACACAACCTAGGCAACACCATTCCGGACATAGGACTGGGTAAAAATTTCAGTTGCAATGAAAGCAAAAATTGACTAATGGGATCTAATTAAACTGAAGAGCTTCTGCACAGCAAAGGAAACTATCAACAGAGCGAACAACCTACAGAATGGGAGAAAAGTTTTACAAACTATGGTTCTGACAAGAGTTTAATATCCAGCACCTATAAAGAACTTAAACAAATACACAAGAAAAAAAACATAAAAAAGTGGACAAAGTACATAAATAGATACTTTTCCAAAGAAGACATGCATGTAGCCAACAATCATGTGAAAAATAGCTCAGCATCATTGATAATTAGAGAAATGCAAATCAAAACCGCAATGAGATACCAACTCACACCAGTAGGATGGCTATTATTAAAAAGTCAAAAAATAACAGATACTGATAAGGTTGTGGAGAAAAAGGAATGCTTATATGCTGTTGGTGGAAGTGTAATAGTTCAACCATTGTGGAAAAAAGTGTGGCGATTCCTCAAAGATCTAAAAACAGGGCCAGGTGCGGTGGCTCATGCCTATAAATCCCAACCCTTTGGGAGGCCAAGGGGGGTGGATCACAAGGTCAAGAGATCAAGACCATCCTGGTCAACATGGTGAAACCCATCTCTACTAAAAAGTACAAAAATCAGCTGGGTATGGTGGCACGCCTCTAGTCCCAGCTACTCAGGAGGCTGAGGCAGGAGAATTGCTTGAACCCAGGAGGCGGAGGTTGCGGTGAGCCAAGATCGCACCATTGCACTCCCTCTGGGGTAACGAGTGAAACTCAGTCTCAAAAAAAAAAAAAAACTAAAAACAGAGATACCATTCGACCCAGCAAACCCATTACTGGGAGTATACCCCCCAAATATAAATTGTTCTATTATAAAGGCACATGCATGTGTATGTTTATTGCAGCATTATTAACAATACCAAAGACACAGAATCAACCTAAATGCCCATCAATAATAGATTGGATAAAGAAAATGTAGTATATATACATCATGGAATACTATGAAGCCATAAAAAGAACAAGGTCACATCCTTTGCAGTAACATGCATGAAGCTGGAGACCATTATCTGTAGCAAGCAAATACAGGAACAGAAAAACAAATATCACATGTTTTCACTTATAAGTGGGAACTAAATGATGAGAACATATGGCCACACAAAGGGCAACAACACACACTGGGTCTCAACAGAGGGTGGAGCGCTTAGGTTAGGAGGAGGGAGAGAATCAGTAAAAATAACTAATGACTACCAGGCTTAATACCTGGTGACAAAGTAATCCGTACAACAGACCCTCATGACACAAATTTACCTATATAACAAATCTGTACATATACCCCTGAACTTAAAATAAAAGTTAAATTTAAAAAAGAAAAATATGGTTCTAGTGAATGGGAAAATGAGAAGTCATGGCAAAAAATTAAAACTATAAAAAGCCAGATAAAAATTCTAAACCTAAACATATAATAAGTGAAGCAAAATTAATTGAACAGCTTAACAGCAAATTGGAGAAGGTAAAAGAATCAGTGAAGTTCAATGATACAGAATTTAAAATATTAAATCTAGAGAACTGTGAGAAAAAAGATGGAAGGAAAATGAAGAGAATCTCAGTGACCTACGTGATAGTATAATACAATTTAAGACCTATGTAATTGGAGCTACAGATATAAAGGATAAACAGAAAGGAGCAGAAAATTTTTAAAATTTTATCTTTCTCTTTGATATTCTTCAGTTTTAGTGAGATGCATACATATGAATGAATGTGTTTTCACTCATCAGGCATTTTTAATGTCATCAATCTGAAAACTAATAATGTTGTTTACTATTAGAAAATTATCAACTATTATCTTCCCTTGACTATGATCTTTCTAAACTTTTTTCTTACTAATTCTGGAATTCCTTTTACTATATGTTAGACCTTCATTTATTCTCTTTCGTGTCTGTATTTTCATCTCTTTGTCCCACTACATAAATCACTAAATTGATTGTTTAATATACTAGCCCTCTTTAGTTGAATTTACTGTTCTGTATGATCTGGCCTTTGTGTTTATAATTTTGACAATTATATTGTTATTCTTAGAGATTTGATTTGTCTTTGTTCCACATTTAGTCTTTTATAATTCCCATACCTCTCTCAGTGTGGATTTTATTCCTTCTTGTATGTCTTTAAACAATTAACATTGTTAAACAATGTGAAACATTGACATTCAATAGTCATATTTGTATTGTTCTTTTATTCCTAACTATTCATATTTTTCAACATTTGTTGACTCATTTTACATGGTAATTAATTTTCCTATGGAGTTTAAATTTTTTAATTATATCTCATCTTCAGTGAGGGCAGATTTATTTGTGAGTGTCTTAGTTAGTTATTGTGGACCAATATTAAATTATTAACTTTCGGTTTTCTACTACATGGGTGCTAAACATTTGAAACTCACAGCCTGTGATTTGGGATTAGAGTTTTCATCTCTTCAAGGTTATGTTTTTTTCCATTTATGGTTCTGAGCAATTGACATGATCCCTGATGCTCCCTGGACCTGTGGATTTTCCAGTCCAGTTTTCACAGACATTGTAGCCAATAGTGACATCTATTTTCTTTTATTTGAAGAGGGTTTCATTCCAGCTAAACATCTTGTGTGAAGCCAAAAGCACAGCTTTTGTTCCAATATGAGTAACAATATCCTGATCTCTCAACTTTATCTCAGCTCTCATACCTCCAAGCGACTTCAGTAACAGCTAGGAGTTCTGTTTAATGATTCCCTTTCATTTGCAGCAGTGAACAAATCCCTCCTCCCCTTTGTTTTCTTTCTGGTGAGTTTGGCTGTATAATTTTCTAATGTGTTGTTCCTGAGAATTCAGTAATTTTCCTCTAGAAGTGCAGTGTTTTCAGGAGGAGTTTTTCTGGCAGTACAGAGCAGAATTATGTTTATTGAGTTTGCCATATTTAACCTCCTTTTCATATTTAATAATTAGGACATATTCCTATGACACTGATCTGTCATTGCTTCATTTTTATTGACTGAAGATTAACTATATTTGTATGTCCTAAATTATCCAAGTAAATCTCTACTTTGGGACATTTTGTTTGTTTCCATTTTTCCTCTCTCATAGACCTTTCCTCATAACGAATATTGCATTATTTAGTTCCTTTTTTAAAGTATCTAGTAGAAAACAGTTAAGGGATGTTCTCTAACACAAACACACACACACACAATTTAAAAATATTAAAAGTCATGGCAAAAACCACGATTACTTTTGCACTAACCTAATAATAACAAAGCCAAATAGAGCAGAAGGTTCTAGATAGTAACAATAGTCAAGGAAAGAGTTAACAAATAGGTAAGTACCAAAACTTCTATTCCCTATAGCAATGGAAGTTTTAGCTATCAAAAAAGCATTAGCTATCAAAAACCATTATTTGGGGCCAAGTGGTGGCTCACACCTGTAATCCCAACACTGGGAGGTCAAGGCAGGCAGATCACCTAAGGTCTTGAGTTCGAAACCAGCCTGGCCAACATGATAAAATCCTGTCTCTTTTAAAAACAGAAAAATTAGCTGGGTGTGGTGGCACACGCCTGTAATCCCAGCTACTCAGGAAGCCAAGGCATGAAGATCACTTGAACATGGAAGGCGGAGGTTGCAGTAAGCTGAGATAGCTCCATTGCACTCCAGCCTGGGCAACAGAGCAAGACTCTGTATTAAAAAAAAAAAAAAAGCTTTGTTTGTTTGTTGGAAATAGGTTTATTTTTGTGGGGTTTTTTTTTGTTTGTTTGTTTGTTTGTTTTTTTGCAGCAATGAATGGTCCATAAAATGAAAGAATCTTGTAATAAACCAGAACCAAATTCCTTTGCTGGCACTGTATTGCAGAATGAGACAGCTCATGCCCTCAGAAAAACATTAATGTCATTGGAGCAGATATCGCTTTCTCTATTTCATGCTGGCTGCTTTCTATTTTGAGATGTCTAGTGGAGGGTAACATATAGAATCTT
>PVKP010031093.1:0-27287 GCA_004027715.1 Plecturocebus donacophilus
GGAAACTTTTATGGAACGACCCAAGTGGAGAGCCCCAGAGCAAATATCTTACTCAGCTGATGAGTAATTCTCAACACTTGTTCACTCCCATTTATTTAAACAGATACTGGAACCCAGAGGCTATTTTCACTGAAGTTGTCAAGGGAGCTGGGTAGAGAAGTTGATAAATTGCTACATCTTTACATTGTTTGTTGGTTGTAGTTCAAAGTCCTGCTGATAATGCATTTTGAAAGCCCAATGAGGAAGTTCAAATGCTGTTATCCCCACCATCGTCCTAATGAGTTCCAGCAGTGACCAGCACTTTCCTGAGCCTGGCCAGGAAGCACCTAAACCCTCTGGTGGTCCCTGATGAGTTGGCCAAGGCTGTTTTAGTAAGTCAGGATTTGGACTCCAGCAGTTATGTGTCCGAAGATGAGGCTCTTGGCCAGGTATGGTGGCTCATGCTTGTAATCCCAGCACTTTGGGAAGCCCAGGTGGATGGATCACTTGCAGTCAGGAGTTCAAGACTAGCCTGGACAACATGGCGAAACCTGGTTTCTACTAAAAATACAAAAATTAGGCCGGGAGCAGTGGCTTATATCTGTAATCCCAGCGCTTTGAGAGGCCAAGGCAGGTGGATTATGAGATCAAGAGATTGAGACCATCCTGGCCAACATGGTGAAACCCTGTCTCTACTAAAAATACAAAAATTAGCTGGGCTTGGTGGCATGCACCTGTAGTCCCAGTTACTCGGGAGGCTGAGGCAGGAGAATCACTTGAATCCAGGAGGCAGAGGTTGCATTGAGCCAAGATCGTGCCACTGCACTCCACCTGGGCAACAGAGCAAGACTCCATCTCAAAAAATAAAAATAAAAAATATGAGGCTCCTGAGCCGCAGCAACCTGGAAGGAGTTGAGTGCTATTTCCTAAGAAAGAAAATGGCTTTCCATGCACTGCCCACATCTGCATCTCACCATTTCTACTTGCTTTGGGGTTCATATTATTTATGACTATTGTTGGAAGGATAACAGTACTTTTATACATAGGTAGTGTTTTAAAATGTATAAAATGCTTTGATTAACATCACCTTGTTTAATCCTAGTGATAGCCTTGTGAGATGGGATTCATTGTCTCGGGTCAGATGAGGAAACTGGTAGGGTGTGGTGGCTCACACCTGTGATCCCAGCACTTTGGGAGGCTGAGACAGGAGGATCCCTTGAGCCCAGGAGTCTGAAGCCAGCCTGGGCAGTGAGACCCCATCGGTACAAAAAATTTTTTTATATTTGCCAGGCATGGTGGTACCCGTCTGTAGTTCCAGCTACTCTGGAGGCTGCAGCAGGAGGACTGCTTGGACCTGACACAGGTGGAGGCTGCAGTGAGCCACGATCATGCCACTGCACTCCAGCCTAGGTGACAGAGCGAGGTCGTGTCAAAAAAAAGAGATGGGGAAACAGGCAAACAGTCTCAGAAAAGTGGTTCCAGCCACACTTTCGTGGGCTGGTTCGGCGAGCTTTCAGCCACCGCACGGCTGCCTTGTAGATGGCATGAGATCTGGTGGTAGATGAGTTGTTTCCTCCAATTGGTTCTCATTTAGGAGGGGTCACAGGTGGCACAGATGCTGCAACTGTGTAGCCCAGAGTCCACTTGAGAGACTCAAGTAGGCTTGCAGGGAAGAGACACTCAAGGATGCCTCACCCAGCTGGCCATGGAGGAAGACAGATTGCAGACTCTGGTCCCTACTGGGTCAGGAGGGCCACCTGTGACCCCAAAGTTGTCCCTATAGGGAATCTTTTGTGGGATCAATGCAGCTTCCAAAGGGTGCCCAGAACCAAGGCTTTGCACACGGATTTTCCCCTCTGTCATTCTCTAGCATGTGCCCAGGGGAGGTTTCTGGGGCAGAACAGTGATGTTGGCAGTTTGGGCCCCGAATCCCTGTGTCCCTCGTTCTGAAATCCTTGGTGATTTGAAAAATGGAAAATACTAACATTTGTGCCAGTTTTGAAGCTGTGTGGGCCATGGAGCCACAAAAAGTCCCCTGGACCCAGAGCCTAGAAACCCCATCTGGTCCCGGCTCCAGGACCAGCTGTGTGACCTGGGGCACAGCCCATCCCTCCCTGGACCTCGGTGTCCCAGCTGTGAAACGAAGGAACTGGACTAGATTCAGTCATCAGCAGATGCCCATGGCTGGCTGGGCTGGGCTGGGCTGGGCTAGAGACTCGGCCATAAACAGGATTCCTGTCTCACAGAATTTATGTTCTAAAGGGGCTGTTAGGCTGGGCACGGTGGCTCGTACCTGCAATCCTAGCATGGGAGGCAGAGGTGGTTGGATCAGTTGAGGTCAGGAGTTGGTGACTAGCCTGGCTGACATTACAAAACCCTGTCTCTACTAAAAATACAAAAATTAGCCGGGCATGGTGGCGCACGCCTGCAATCCCAGCTACTTTGGGAGGCTGAGGCAAGAGAATTGCTTGAACCCGGGAGGCGGAGGTTGCAGTGAGCTGACTGAGATCGTGCCACTGCACTCCAGCCTAGGTCACAGAGCAAGACTCTGTCTCAAAATAAATAATAAAAACAAATTTTTTAAAATAATATTTATTTATTTATTTTTGAGAAGGAGTTTTGCTCTTGTTGCCTAGGCTGGAGTGCAGTGGCACGATCTCAGTCAGCTCACTGCAAACTCCGCCTCCCGGGTTCAAGCAATTCTCCTGCCTCAGCCTCCCAAGTGGCTGAGATTACAGACAGGCATGCGCCACCACACCTGGCTAATTTTGTATTTTTAGTAGAGACGAGGTTTCTCCATGTTGGTCAGGTTGGTCTCAAACTCCGACCTCAGGTGATCTGCCCACCTCGGCCTCCCTAAGTGCTGGGATTGCAGGCGTGAGCCACCGCGCCCAGCCTTAAAAAAATGATAAAGGGACTATTAAGGCCCTTCTAGCCCCAATTTTCCCTGAACCCTCAGGGGACTCCCCCAGGTGTCCTCAGTCCTTATGACCATGAATGTCTGTCCTCACCCACGCCTCCACCTGGATTGAAGCCCCTGTTTGTGTCTGTGTCTTGTATTCCCTATGGAGACCTGGCCCAGGTGTTAGGAGGACAGCCACGAGCAGCCTCCTTCCTCCCGCTTAGGGAGCACTTCCACTCATGCAGTTGGTTTATGTGGCAGATGCCAAGTGAGTCCCTCCGCTGTGCAGGCAGCGCCCAGGCCTGGGGTGGGTCTGCAGGTGTCCTTGTCTCCCCAGGACTGCAGGATCCTCCTGTCTGTGGAGCCCACGGACCAAGGCTGCTACCCCCTGAACAACCGTCTCTTCTGCAAGCCGTGCCACGTGAAGCGGAGTGCTGCGGGCTGCTGCTGAGAGCGCCCCTGGACGTCGGGCAGTGAATGGACCACTAGGCCCGGCTGGGGCCCTTCCCTGACCTGGTTTCCCTTCCTGACCTGCTCTTGCACACTTTCTTTGTGAGCCTCCGTAGGGATCAGCCTGCAAGTCGGCTCAGCCTGTCAGGACACAGCAGGCTGAGGGCCCCCAGACCTTCCACTCCTCCTCTACCCTCTGGGCACCAGAAGACTCCTGGACCATGAGCGTCACCCCCAGAATTCCCTGCTGGGCCCACCCCACTTTCAGGAGAAATCCAGGGGAAGTCTGGTAGGGGTGCTGGGACCAGCCTGGCCTGTAGGGTTGAGCTGTTTGAGGAAAAACTTAAAGATCCCTTAAAAAGTTATTTTTAGGCTAGGTGTGGTGGCTCACGCCTGTAATCCCAGCAGTTTGGGAGGTCAAGGTGAGCGGATCACTGAGGTCAGGAGTTTGAGACCAGCCTGGCCAACATGGCGAAACCCCATTTCTACTAAAAATACAAAAATTAGCTGGGCGTGGTGGTGCATGCCTATAGTCCCAGCTACACGGGAGGCTGAGGCAGGAGAATCACGTGAACCTGGGAGGCGGAGGTTGCAGTGAGCTGAGATTGCACCATGGCACTCTATCTAGCCTGGAAGACAGAGAAAGACTCTGTCTCAAAAAAAAAAAAAAAGGAAAAGAAAAAGAAGAAAAGTGCTTTTTGAAAATGTTGAGGTCGAAATGATGGGAACCGGTGTTCTTTGGATTTAGGGGAGAGAGCATAGTAGCAAACACTTCCCCTTGGTTCATAAGCACAAGAGTGGGACCCAGTGGGGGCACAGCCCTGGACTTCCCCACCCTGGCGTATGTTATGCTAAACGGGCTGGGGCCCAGGCCCAGGAGGAAAGGGTGGTCCGCAGACTCCCTGGGATGTCAGCAGCCACCACCTGCCTTCTGGCACCTCCTCCCAGTGCTGCAGTGAGTCAGCAGGCATGCAGCGAGAGCCTGTTGCATGCTGGGAACAGGGTGCAGGGGCTGAGTGTACCTCCTGTAGCTGTGACAGGAGCCATCCGCCCCCCCTCCAAAACACACAAGCTCTTCTCCGAGATGGTGCTGGAACAGGTGTCCCTTCGGCCCCCTGGTCATGACCTCAAGTCCCACTTGGGCCCTGCAACCCAGCCTGTCTTGTAACCACCGCCTCCTCAAGGCCACACCTGGAAGATTCCTTTTGAATGAGAATCAACATTGTTGCTTCATCACTTCTAAGACGTTTTGTAGGGCATGGACAAGTGAAACAAAGTGCTTTCCAGGCCGGGCGTGGTGGCTCACACCTGTAATCCCAGCACTTTGGGAGGCTGAGGCAAGTGAATCACGAGGTCAGGAGATCGAGACCAGCCTGGCCAACATGGTGAAACACCATCTGTACTAAAATACAAAAAATTAGCTGGGCATGGTGGCACATGCCTGTAGCCCCAGCTACTCAGGAGGCTGAGGCAGGGGAATCGCTTGAACCCGGGTGGCGGAGGTTGCAGTGACCTGAGCTTTTGCTGCTGGGCAAAAGAGCAAGACTCCGTCTCAAAAAAAAGAATGTGCTTTCCTTTTCCTCCCTGGGGTCTCTGTCCCACAGGCTCCCATGCACTGGGCAAGCTTCTCTATAGGACCCAAAAGGGCTTCAGTCCAGAGCACAGCATCTTGCCCTAAGCCTAAAGCAGGACATCCCAAACTTCTGCATTCACAGACCACCTCCACGATTATTATAACCAAAGGCCTGTTATTTCATTTCAGTCAACATGCTATTTTGTTTTCACTCACTTCTGACTTAGCCTTGCGCTGAGCCATGTATCCATGCAGTCATGTTCACGTGCTAGTTAATGTTTTTCTTCTTACACATGAAAATAAATGCATGACTGTTAGAAGCTCTTCCGTGTTGCATATAAGCTGTCACACAGGTAAATGCTGGCCTTTGGTAGTAGCCCTGGAAAAATGTTTGCTGGGCTCAGCTCAGAAGATGGAGGGGCTTGTTTCCTGCCTCATGCCCAGCACCAGAGGCTGGTGCCGGCCAGCTCACAAGTGTGCTTCTCCGGGATATAGGCCACCACTGATGGAGTTGGCTGCAGGGGCCTCACTAAGGCCACCAAATGCTTTAAGAATGAACATTCAGGCTGGTCGTGGTGGCCAATGCCTGTAATCCCAGCACTTTCAGAAGCTTGAGGCGGGCGGGTCACTTGATGCCAGGAGTTCCAGACCAGCCTGGCCAACATGGCGAAACCCTGCCTCTTCTAAAAATACAAAAATTAGCTGGACATGGTGGCACATGCCTCTAGTCCCAGCTACTTGGGAGGCTGAGGCAGGAGAATCCCTTGAACCTGGGAGGAGGAGGTTATAGTAAACTGAGATCACATCACTATACTCCATCCTGGTGATAGAGTGAGACTCTGTCTCAAAAAAAAAAAAGAAGTCAGGCTGGGTGCAGTGCCAGCACTTTGGGAGGCCGAGGTGGGTGGATGGGTTGAGCCTAGGAGTTTTTGAGATCAGCCTGGGCAACATGATGAAACCCCATCTCTACAAAAAATGATGGTGGCATGCGCCTGTAGTCCCAGCTACCTGGGGGGGGGCTGAGGTAATAGGATCACCTGAGGCTGAGGTAGGAGGTCGAGGCTGCAGTGAGCCATGATTCTGCCACTGCGCTCCAGCCTGGGTGACAGAGTGACACCCTGTCTAAAAAAAATCCCAAAAGGCCACTGACTCCCAGGGCCTACTCCCTGCACATAATCAGGCTGCTCTCTGCAAGCTTACACACTGGCCCCTGGGCTCACTTGGTGAGCACAGGCCCAGAGACAGTTGGTGGTCTGAAAGAGACCTGGCTTGGGGACAGGCCACCCAGAGCTTAGACCTCTCTCTGTACTCAATACCCTCAGCCTTGATATTCTCATCTGGAGCAATTCAATTTTTTTTTTTTTAATAAAAATAGAGGGCCAGGCACAGTGGCTCATGCCTGTAATCACAGCGCTTTGGGAGGCCGAGGTGGGTGGATCACGGGGTCAGGGGATCAAGACCATCCTAGCTAATATGGTGAAACACCATCTCTACTAAAAATACAAAAAAAAAAAAAAAAATTAGCCGGGTGTGATGGCAGGTGCCTGTAGTCCCAGTTACTCGGGAGGCTGAGGCAGGAGAATTGCTTGAACCTGGGAGGCAGAGGTTGCAGTGAGCCGAGATTGCGCCACTGCACTCCAGCCTGGGCAACAGAGCAAGAATCCATCTCAGAACGAAATAGAGGCCGGGCATGGTGGCACATACCTGTAATTCCAGCACTTTGGGAGGCCCAGGTGAGTGGATCGCCTGAGGTCAGGAGTTCTTGGGCAGCCTGACTAAGATGGTACAACCCTGTCTCTACGAAATACAAAAAAATTAGCCGGGCATGGTGGCACATGCCTGTAATCTGAGCTACTTGGGGGACTGAGACCGGAGAATTGCTTCTACCTGGAAGGTGGAGGTTGCAGTGAGCCAAGATCCTACCATTGCACTCCAGCCTGTGCAACAAGAGCGAAACTCCATCTTAAGAAAAAAATAAAAAGAGAGTCCCACTGTGTTGCCCAGGCTGATCTCAAACTCCTGGGCTCAAGCGATCCTCCCACCTTGGCCTCCCAAATAGCTGGGATTACAGATGTGAACCACCACGCCCAGCCAACTGGAAACAATTCTAATTTATCATGGTGGGTTGCTGTGATTAAAGGGAAGTATCAGGCTGGGCGATTTCAGCTCAGCTCATGAGTCACTGGCTCCATCTCGTGAACCCTGAAGTTCTCTAGCCACTTCCTCCATGGTCACGCTGATGCCTGTCAGACCACCAGGAACATGCCTCAAGTCAACAAAGTAGGGTTTATTATGCTTGCTGTAGCAAGGGAGGCGGCCCAGCACAGGGAAGCCTGGGTGTCTCCAAAGGCAGTGTGAGTACTGGTACTGGATTTGGAGAAAGATTTAAGAAGTGCGGGTTTGCTCTGGATGTGTGCTGTCAGAAAGCAGAGGTGGTTGTATGGTTGAGTGGCTCGATCCCTTTATATCTCCAGCTGCGATTGCTCAGGTTGGGGGACATTGGTCATTTGTGTGGGTGGCCCTGAGATGCGTGTTCAGGACAGCGGCTGAGTGGTGTTGCTTTTGACTTTGACTCACTTCCTCATGATCAGAGTGACCTTGCCCCATGTGGGTGAGCTGAGAGCACCCCACGCTGCAGCTGTGAGGCCAGGCCAACTCCCACCTCTCAGGGGCCACTTTCTCTTAGTCACCAAGTTTGGTCTGGTTTGATTTCTCCTATCATTAAAATATAGCCTTGTTAGGCTGGCACGGTGGCTCACGCCTGTAATCCCAGCACTTTGGGAGGCTGAGGCAGGCGGATCACTTGAGATCAGGAGTTTGAGACCAGCCTGGCCAACGTGGTGAAACCCCATCTCTACTAAAAATATAAAAATTCACCAGGTGGGGTGGCAGGCACCTGTAGTCCCAGCTACTTGGGAGGTGGAGGTGGGAGAATCACTTGAACTCTGGAGGCAGAAGTTGCCGTGAGCCAATATCACACCACTGCACTCCAGCCTGGGGTGACAAAGTAGGACTATTGTAAAAAAAAAAAAAAAAAAAAAAAAAAAAAAAAACATTCTGGAGCTGTATGGTGGTGATTGTTGCCCAATAATCTGAATGTACTTAACGCCATGGAACTGTACAGTTAGAAACTGTTCAGTCTCCTACATAGTCTCCTTCCGAAAGGGCGTGTCTTCAGGACAGCTGCAGCAATTCCACAGCCACACACTCACTGTCTAGTTTTTTTGTTTTGTTTTGTTTTTGAGACAAGGTCTTGCTCTGTGGCCCAGGCTGGAGTGCAGTGGTGTGATTGGAGTGCAATTGGTTGTGATGGTAAGTTTTATATGTATTTTAACACAATTGAAATATACATATATGATAATGTAACAGTCAGTTCCCTGCCCAGGGTCCTGGGAAGGCTGGCCACTGCTGTTTTCAGACCCAGCTGGTTGTCCCAGCTGCCCTGAACTCCCTAAAGGCAGGTGTGCATATAGCCACTAGAGGGTAGCATAAGCCGGCGAATGGGGAGCCCGGGCAGGAATGATGTCAGGGCTCACCCGGGTCCTCAACTTCTCCAAATGCCAGATAGGAAGGATCATTCCAGCCCACCCACCAGGCCTGGTTGCAGTGAAGCTGAGAGGAGAGAACAGATTGCAAAACTAGAAAGTGTCCAGGCTGGGCTAGGTGCAGTCACTGACGCCTGTAGTCCCAGCACTTTGGGAGGCCAATGTGTGGATCACCTGAGGTCAGGAGTTTGAGATCAGCCTGGCCAATAGGGTGAGACCCCCATCTCTACTAAAAGTATAAAAATTAGCCGAGTGTGGTGGCGTGCGTCTGGAGTCTCAGCTACTCAGGAGGCTGAGACGGGAGAATTGTTTGAACCTAGGAGGCAGAGGTTGCAGTGAGCCAAGATCACGACACTGCACTCCAGTCTGGGCGACAAGCAAAACTGTCTCAAAAAAAAAAAAAAAAAAAAGTATCCAGCCTGGGCAGCATGGAGAAACTCCATCTCTACTAAAAATAGAAAAATTAGCCGGGTGTGGTCGTGAGCCCCTGTGGTCCCAGCTACTTGGGAAACTGGGATAGGAGGATCACTTGAGCCCAGGATGCAGAGGTTGTAGTAAGCTGAGATCACACCATGCCACTGCACTCCAGCCTGGGCCACAGGGCGAGACCCTGTCTCAAAAACAAAACAAAACAAAAAAACTATAGAGTGAGTGGTGTGGCTGTGGCATTGCTGCGGCTGTCCTGGGGACACGTCCTTTTAGAGGGAGACCTGTCCCGGGACTGAATTCTTCACTGGCTCAAACCCCCACCTGCTTGGAGGGGCCACCTGGAAGTCCCCATGCTGCTCCCCTGCAATTCCATACCTGGGAACCTGGGTACAGCACGAACAGAATCAAGGCTGGGGCAAAGGGCAGCATGGTGCACTGCGGAGTCCTGAGCCTTTCCAATGATCTCCCTGTCCCCAGGGGCTCCTTTCCTGAGTCACAGGCTACCCCCTCCATGGCAACCCAATTCCCTCCCTACCCTGGTAGAGAGACAAATGGTAGAAACGGAGAATTGAATGGAGTGCAGGAGGGGAGGGGGTTGGGGAGAGAGGAGGAGGCTGGGCTGATAAGGAAGAATGTCAGGGACTGAGGACATTTTGCAAGAAATGTTCTCCTCAGTTTAATGCACAGTTTATGTAACAAAAGAATCAATCTATGAAGTAACAATGTTGACATCCCCAAAGAGGAGGAAGTTGCACATCAGAGAGGTGGTGTAACTGCACAGGGCTGCACAGCAGAGACAGGATCAAAACGGGTCCAGTGAAAATTCCCCCATTACAGACTCATTACAGACTCACTTCCCATTACAGACTCACTTCCCAAATACACATTCTAGAATGCTCCAGAACCCATCATGTAACAAAGGTGCCAAAGTCCAACTGAAAAAACATATTTAATGTCTTGAGCACTGTGTCTTTTTTTGTTCGTTTTTTGTTTTTTTGAGACAGGGTCTCACTCTGTTGCCCAGGCTGCCGTACAGTGGTGCAGACACGACTCACTGCAGCTTTGATGATCTCCTGGGCTCAAGCAGTCCTCCCACCTCATCCTCCCAAGTAGCTGAGACCCCAAGCATGCACCACCACACCTGGCTAATTTTTAAAATTTTTTGTAAAGATGGGTTTTTGCCATGTTGCTGAAGCTGGTCTGGAACCCTTGGCCTCAAGCAATCCTCCTGCGTCAGCCTCCTAAAGTGCTGGGATTACAGGAGTGAGCCACTATGCCCAGCTAAGTAAGACCTGCATCTGTTTTGTTTTCCCTTTTTTTTGTTTGTTTTTTTTTTTTTTTTGGTAGAGATGAGCTCTCTCTATGCTGCCCAGGCCGGTCTTGAACTCCTGAGCTCAAGTGATCCTCCTGCTTTGGCCTCCCAAAGTGCTAGGATTACATGCTTGAGCCACTGTGCCAGGTTAAGACCTGCATCTTAAGTGGGGGGAGTTTAGACTGCAGGCTGTTGCTTGCAAGTGAGATATAATTTTCCCAATCCATCCGGAAAGGTCCTTGTATCCTGTATGACTCATACTAATTCTCAGAGAGTGATCATCAGATTAGAGACCCTGGAGTGTACCCTGCTTATAACCTTCCTTTTGCAGAATAAAAATGTGTGTGATTCAGCAGAAGATAATGCACTGTCTACACACAGCACACCCTTCCTGATTATCAGATTCTAGCCTTATGTTGTCTTTGAGCTACTTTACAGCTCTGTAAATTGTAGGTAAATGATATATTGCTGGCCAGGCATGGTGGCTCAAGCCTGTAATCCCAGCACTTTGGGAGGCCAAGGAGGGCAGATCACTTGAGGTCAGGAGTTCAAGACCAGCCTGGCCAACATGGTGAAACCCCATCTTTACTAAAAATACAAAAATTAGTCGGGCATGATGCCAGGTGCCTGTAATACCAGCTACTCAGGAGGCTGAGGCAGGAGAATTGCTTGAACCCAGGAGGCAGAGGTTGCAGTGAGCCGAGATGGTGCCACTGCGCTCCAGCCTGGGCAATAGAGACTCATTCTCAAAAAAAAAAAAAAAAAAAAGATATATTGCCCTATCTAGTAGAGGCTCTCCCTCGCTCGCCTGTTGAAAAACCAGTTTGCATTTGCACATTCATTTCAATATTCCTGACCTATGAATGTGACTGTTCTTAGCTGCCCTTCTGAGCTGGTTATAACATCACCTGGCTCCCTTATGAGTTAGATAAAATGGTTAATACCTATTCATTTTCTAACTGTGTGGGAGGCATGATTTTACCTTTTTTTGAAAATCATCTTGCAACACTTCATCAGGTGTTTATGACAGCTCCTTTAGGCCAGAAGAGGTGGTGGGGTTCCTTGCAGGACATCCCATGAAGCAGAGTTAAGAGCAGCCGGCAGGCGGCCCCTGCTCCCCAGAGCAGTCTCTGAATGGGAAGGGAGGGGAGGAGAGGAGGAAGAGAAGAGGGAGGGGTTCTGCCCAGTGGTTGGGACAAGGTCTTAGCAAGACCTAGATTCTTGAGCTGGGTGAAGTGGCTCATGTCTATAATCCCAGCAATTTGGGAGGTGAGGTGGGAGGATCACTTGAGTCCAGGAATTCTATTCCAGCCTGGGCAACAGAGCGAGACCCCATCTCTAAAAAAAAAAGAAAGAAAGAAAGAAACTAGATTCTCACTCTGGTTAAGCTCCTAGCCAGCTATTTGACCTTGAGACACAGCCTCTTTAAGTTTTGAGGGTAAGGAATGGTATCAAAAACTGACATTTATTTCCTGAGTTCTTGTTTGTCTTGTTTGGGGAGAGGCTGGAGAGGTGGGATGATTGATTATGCAGGAAGGAAGCTAGGTTTCAGCAGGTAGGCAGTCTGCCTGGGATCAAGGCTCCTTGGTGATGATGATACTCACAGTAATAACAACAGCAGCCACTACCATTTTGTGGGCACGCATATGCCCATATGTATTATCTCATCTAGTCCCCACCACTGCCTGGAAGGAACGATCTATGATCGCATCATTCAGACAGGGAGACGAAGGCTCAAGATCACACCACATAGATTCCAGCTCTAAATTTAGCCACGTCCTAAACCCTTTATTCCACTGCCTTTGCCTCCTAGAAGTGACAAGGCAATCCCTTGGCTATCACTTTCTTCCTCACCTGTAAAACAGAGAAAATTATTACTTTGATCATCACACATAAAAGAATGCGATGGCGGATGACCAGATGCCATGTAATTTCCTGGGCAGGTTCTGGAAAGGAAGAAAGGACATTAGTGGAAAAGCTGGTGAAATCCCAAGAAAGTCTGGAGTTTGGTGAGTCATGTTGTACCAATGTCGGTTTCCTAGTTTTGACAGTGCCATAGTTGCGTGAGATGTTAATGGAAGGGAAACTGATTAATTGTGGAAGAGAACTCTATATGATCTTTGCAGTGTTTCAGTATATCTAAAGTTATTTCGAAATCAAGTTTCTTATTTAAAGGGGAAAGCCTTTGCACCTGAGCTCTGGGATGCCCTGCCTCTGACTGATGATGTAAGAACAAGCGGTGGAGAGGAGGCCATCAGACACTCTTCTGCTAACAGGAAAGTTGGGCTGAGAGGGGCGCTGTGTCTGGACAAGGGGGAGGGGCCATTTACTAAGGAGAGGGCAGAGAAGAGGAGGGGGACCTGTCCCAATTTCTATAGCATGTGGGAGACAGGTGCCAAGTAGGAAGTGGATGATGAGGGGTTCCAGAAAATCAGAGTGACCTTCACCTAATGTGGGTGGTAATTTTTTCCCATCCAAAAACACAGCAAGGATTCCTCAGGAAAACACAACATGACCCAGGAATCCTGAACTGGTCCTTTAAACTTAGCAGGATTCCAAGCTTCAGACCAGAGGGAGGGACTGGGTGAAGCAGGAAGAAACCCATGAGGGGTTACTCTGAAGGCCCAATCAGAAGACAGATGGGGGTCAGTGAGGGTTAAGAATGCTCTCTGGGCCTGTGAGTCATAGGCCTGGCAGCTTGGGACTTCCCAGGACTGCTCAGACGGGCTGTGGCATGCAGGGAGCTCAGCCAGCACCTCCCTTGCAAATCTGTGCCCGTTTCTCCAGCACCCCGCACTCGCCTTACTGCACCCCTCTGACCAGCACCCCCTCCTTGGCAGGGTAGAACTCGCTATGGCCCATCCTGGGATGGCTCCAAATCAGGTCCCATGGGCAGGAAGCAAACAATGGCTCCACTCCAGTGTGCCTAGAGATCCCACTTCATCCATTCATTTGTTCATTCATTCATTCATTCACTCATTAATAAAATACTCATTGACCCCTCCCAAATGCTAGTCACTGCCCTTGGCACAGAGCTCAGTTGCGTGGAAAAAGGAGGAAAGAGAACAGCCCGTGCTAGGGAGGAAGAGCAAGGAGTCCAGGAGGGCAGGCAGCGGAGACAGTGATGTCAGAGCGGGGCCTAAAGGGTGTGCAGGAGGTCAGCCGGGCGAGGCTCTGGGCCCAGAGGTCTCCAGGCGCTTGCTCTCTGAGCTGGGCACAGCTGAATGTGGCTGAGGGTGTGGGAAGTGGCAGATGAGGTCCAACCTCAGGCAGGAACCAAAGCAGCAAGGCTTCCTAGATTCTACTGGGGTTGAGACTTCTTCCCCTGCGAGCAGTGGTGAGAAGCAAGAACCCCAAGCCGGTAGAATTCAGTGGTGGCCAGGGCCCAGAGAGGGAGTGAGACTGGCCAAGCTCACACAGCTGGTTAGTGGCCAAGCCCTGCGTGTCCTGACCGCCAGAACAGGGCTTTCCCCACCCCTCCTGCTGTCTCTCTTATGGAGACCTACTTGTAAACACAGGCAGGCACCTGCAAACACCTGAACAGCTCTGTGAGGAGGAGGAGGTGGGGGAATGAAGGCGTGAAGGTGAATGGGGTCAGTGTTGTGCACAGGCTGACCCAGCGCACATGGTCTGGTCGGTGGAAAGGAGGGCAGAATTTCCTGTATGGGTGAGAGCACTTCAGTGAGTCATTGGGTTCACACCTCCTCCTCCCTCTGGGCTTTGATCTCAGTTCCCTGGAGGGAAGTACGGCCTGGATTCCTGGGGGCGGGGCCATCCCCCATCCCTGCCCTGCCCTGTGGGTCCAGACTGGGATGCCAGCTGCCTCCACTCCCCTCTGAACTCCCACACACACCCTTTTGAGGTCCTGGTAAGTTTCCGTGTTGGCCCCACTGGCTGAGTCAGGCTTGACCATCACCTAGGACATTTGCTTCCCTCTCCTGCTGAGCTCAGCCATGCGTTTTACTGCCTGGTGCCACATTCCACCCCCTCCTGTCTCTGGGAGGATGATCAGCTCTGGCAAAGAACCCATGCCTGCCCAACCAGCAGAAGGAAGTAAATGACCGCAGGGTGGGACTCCATGGAGACCAAGACACCAGGGAGCTCTTGGACTGAGGACTAGAGGAAATAACCCCAGAGGCTGCCCCCGAGCAAGGACCTACTTACTAACGCTACCAACAGCCCTGGGAGACAGAAATATTATCGCCCCTATTTTATAGAGAGGAGAAAACAGGGGTGTAAGAGTCATGGGGACAGTGAATTACCCTGACATCCACAAAGGGCCCTCTCGGGTTCTGGGTCATGAGTTGAAAGGGAGGCAGCTGGCAAGGTGGTGTGACCTTTAGCTGCCCAAGTGCAGGTGCAGGTGCGGCGGAGGTGGAGACGAGGGACTGACCAGTGCTGGGGTTTTGTGCGGTGAGATTGACAATGATTCACAGACTGCAGGAAGGGGTGGAGGTGGAGCCTGACCATGGACTGTGGGCTGGGCAGGAAGGACACGGAGGGCAGGCGGGCTGAGGGACAGGGGAAGGGGGCAGGGTCCATGGACTGCTGGAGCTGGAGGTGAGGTCACAGAGGTCAGTCGATGGAAATTACAGAAGAGGGGGAGTCATTGGTCACGGGGGATGAATACTGGGCTGGAACCACTCCCAGGGTGGGAACCCTTGGCACACAGCCTGCACAGAACAGGCCCTCAGAGAATATGTGTGGAATGAATGAATGGCTACTTGGGGAGAGTCTGGGGTTTGGTGACTCAAAGGATATTTTGCTTTCTTCTCTCTAGCTTTTTTTGTTTTTGTTTTTTTGAGACGGAGTCTCATTCTGTTGCCCAGGTTGACGTGCAGTGGGGCGATCTCGGCTCACTGCAACCTCCGCCTTTCAGGGTCAAGCAATTCTCCTGCCTCAGGCTCCCGAGTAGCTGCTACTACAGGCACCCACCACTATTCCTGCTGATTTTTGTATTTTTAATAGAGATGGGGTTTCGTCATGTTGGCCAGGTTGGTCTCGAACTCCTGATCTCAGGTGATCTGCCTGCCTTGGCCTCCTAAAGTGCTGGGATTACAGGCAAGAGCCACTGCACCCAGCCTGCTTTTTTTTTTTTTTTAATGACAGCTTTATTGAGATATAATTCACACATACAACATTCACCGTTTTCTTTTGTTTTGTTTTTTTAGAGACAGAGTCTCGCTATGTTGCCCAGGCTGGAGTGCAGTGGCTATTCACAGGCGCGATCCCACTACTGATCAGCACGGGAGTTTTGACCTGCTCTGTTTCCGACCTGGACCGGTTCACCCCTCCTTAGGCAACCTGGTGGTCTCCCACTCCCAGGAGGTCACCATATTGATGCCGAACTTAGTGCAGACACCTGATCGGCATAGCGCACTACAGCCCAACTCCTGGACTCATGAGGTCCTCCAGCCTCAGCCTCCCGAGTAGCTGGGACTACAGGCATGCACCACCACGCCCGGCCAAAATTCACCCTTTGAACGCCACATATACAAAATTTACCCTTTAAAAGTTTGTTTTGTTTTGTTTTTTGAGACAGGGTCTCATTCTGTCACCCAGGCTAGAGTGCGGTGGTGCAATCATGGCTCACTGCTGCCTCAACCTTCAGGGTTCAAGCCATCCTCCAGCCTCAGCCTCCTGAGTAGCCTGGACCTAAGTGCACACCATTTTGCATGGCTTATTTATTTATTTATTTATTTATTTATTTTTGTAGAGATAGGGTCTCCCCGTGTTGCCCAGGCTGGTCTTGCACTCCTGGGCTCAAGTCCTCCCTCAGCCTCCCAAAGTGCTGGGATTATAGGTGTGAGCCATTGTACCCGATCCTGTTTGATTTCTTTACAGTAAGCACATGATACTTTTATAATATGAACCCATGTATGTTTTTAAAATTCATTTTTCTAAAAAGATAGGCTGAATCCATAAGAGAAAAAATAATGGACCAAAACTTAGAGAAAAGATAAGTACTGGCTGGACCCAGGACTGTGGTCCACCGTGGGCTGATGTGTGGTTTGAGCAAACCACTGCCCTTCCCAGAGCCTTGCCTGTGACACAGGGGTGGGCAGAAGCGGGCAGGGCAGCAGCTAAGGACTGAGCTGAACTGATGACATCTCAGGCTCTTCCCAGCCTTAACAGCTCAAGGTTTTTGAGGTACTCTAGCTTCCCACACCTGGTTAGAGAAGCAGATTAAGGAAGTGATCTGGTCTTTGGAGTTCTCTCCCAAAGAGGATACACACCATAATATTGATAGTCCAGGCAAGAATGCCAAACTCAACCCAGAAGAATGTTTTAGGTCACGCAGTCTCTCATCAATCCCTAATTGAACGGAAGGTATTTAACTCTTTATCTGCCATTTTTTAATCTTCCATTCTAAACCAGCCCTTCTCAAACTAAAATGTGCATACAGATCACCTGTGAATCTTATTAATATGCAAATACTCAATCGATAAGTCTGAAGTGGGACCTGAAATTCTGCAATTCTAACAAGCTCCCAGGGGATGTCAGTGCAGCCAGTCCCCAGACCACTATTTAAATATCAAGGTTAGCCAGCCCTTTGGCTCATGCCTGTAATCCTAGCATTTTGGGAGGCCGAGGCAGGTAGATCGTGAGGTCAGGAGTTCGAGACCAGTCTGACCAACATGGTGAACCCCTGTTTCTGCTAAAAATACAAAAATTAGCTGGGTGTGGTGGTGCGCACCTTTAATCCTAGCTACTCAGGAGGCTGAGACAGGAGAATTGCTTGAACCCGAGAGGCGGACGTTGCAGAGAGCTGAGATCACACCACTGCACTCCAGCCTGGGTGACAGAGCAAGACTCCATCTCAAAAAAAAAAAAAAAAATCAAGGCTCAGCTGGGCACGATGGCTCATGCCTACAATCCCAACATTTTGGGTAACGAAGGTGGGAGGATTATTTGAGCTCAGGAGTTCCAGACAAGTCTGGGCAACATTAGTGAGACTCTGTATCTACAAAAATACAAAAATTAGCCAGGTACAGTGGCATGTACCTGTGGTCTCAGCTACTCAGTAGGTGAGGCCTAAGAGTTAAAGACTGCAGTGGGTTGCTATCACATCACTGCATTCCAGTCTGAGCTACAGAGTAAGACTCTGTCTCAAAAGGAGAAAAAAATATGACAAAGCAGCACCCCTTTGTCAACAGAAAGCCTGGCAACTCCATTGTACTTCATGGAATAGCTAAAAGATGACACTGGATTGTACAGGCTGCGTTCCTTTTTTTTTTTTTTTTTTGAGATGCAGTCTCGCTCTGTCACCCAGGCTGGAGTGCAGTGGTATGATCTCGGCTCACTGCAACCTCTGCCTCCCGGGTTCAAGTGATTCTCCTGCCTCAGTCTCTGGAGTAGCTGGGATTACAGGTGTGCACCGCCACGCCCTGCTAATTTTGTATTTTTAGTGGAGACGGGGTTTCACCAAGTTGGCCAGGCTGGTCTTGAACTCCTGACCTCAGGTGATCCACCTACCTCGGCCTCCCAGAGTGCTGGGATTACAGGCGTGAGCCACCTTGCCTGGCCCATCCAGACTTCTTTGTATGTAGTCAGGATGGAGGATGCATAAGGAAGTTTATTCCAGCATTATTTATAATGGCAAAAAGTTTGGCATTATCATTTGCTCATCTTAAAATATATATTGTTTTAATTTTGTATAATGAGCATGCATTTGCACAACTGAAAAAAAAAGAAAAACAAAAACAAATAAGAGGGCAAAGTGTAGTCTAGGAGGCTTGTAACAGAGCAGCCAGCACAGCTTCCTCTGTGGCCCACGGTGCAGGTACCCATGCACCTGGCTGAGACAGTTTATTCTCTTTCCCCATGCATGTGAACAGTAGACAGAGTCTCTGCATTTCTGACTGGGAGTAGAAAATAGGTGCTCTGCCTTAGTGACCAAATGCCCCACTCTCTGCTGCCTCCTTAACCCTGTGCAAAAGTCAGAGCCTGGTGAGAGCAAGGGCTTGTCCCTCCAATCAGTCCAATGTATGGGCTTCTCTTTGGAGGCTGGGGTCCCTCCCTCTGGCTCAGGTTTCATGGACTCTCAGCCCCTATTGACTGTATGCACAGGAGAGAATAAACAGAACCCCTGGAGATAGAGGAGGCTGGAAGAGAGAGGAAGCTGGGCTGTGTTCTCTGAGTATCCTGGGGAAATAAAACGAAAGTCCCAGGTCGGGCATGGTGGCTCACGCCTGTAATCCTAGCACTTTGGGAGGCCGAGGCAGGCGGATCATCTGAGATCAGGAGTTCGAGACCAGTTTAGTCAACATGGTGAAACCCGGTATCTACTGAAAATACAAAAATCAGCCGGGCGTGGTGGCACATGCCTGTAATCCCAGCTACTCGGGAGGCTGAGGCAAGAGAATCGCTTGAACCCGGGAGGCGGAGGTTGCAATGAGCCGAGATCTCACCACTGGACTCCAGCCTGGGCAACAGAGCGAGACTCCATCTCAAAAAACAAAACAAGAGAAGTCCCAAGTATTTTTTATTTCTCATTGAATGGTTTGCCTGCCTCATTATCCCACACAGACGAGAAGGCATGGTGAATTCTCTGATAAATATTTCCCCAACAAATATTAAAGCAGCTGTGGGACAGAATGTTAGGACTTCCTTTTGCCTTAAAGGAGCTGACAGTGTATAATTACAAGTTCAAAGAGATAGGTACCTTCAAATTGGGATCCTGTAGATATTAGGAGAGCCCTGAAATGCTTCCGATCTGGGGGAGGAGGGTCTCAGTACCTTACAAAATGAAGAACTGTCAAAATAGGTTTATACAACTTATAGTAAATTTCAGATGTTTACAATAAACAGGTTAACTCTTTTAACATGAAAATCACAATGTAATTATGCAAGTCACAATATGATAGGCATTATATTCATGCACAATAGACCACAGGCTGTGTGGTCTGGGATACAAATCGAAAGCTGCCTGGGCCGTGCACTGTGGCTCATGCCTGTAATCCCAGCACTTGGGGAGGCCGAGGCAGGAGGCTTGCTTGAGCCTAGGAGTTCCAGACTAGCCTGAGCAACATAGTGAGATCCATCCCTACAAAAAATTTAACAAAAAATACTTGGTGTGGTGGTGCATGCCTGTAGTCCCAGCTACTCAGGAGGCTGAAGTGGAAGGATCACTCGAGCCCAGGAGGTTGAGCTTGCAGTGAACTATGTTCATGGCACTGCTCTCCAGCCTGGACAACAGAGTGAGTGAGACTGTCTCAAACAAAAAGGCCAGGTGCAAAGGCTCATACTTATAATCTCAGCCTTTGGCAGGCTGAGGCAGGTGGATCACTTGAGGTCAGAAGTTTGAGACGAACCTGGCCAGCATGGTGAAACCCATCTCTACTAAAACTATGAAAATTAGCTGAGCATGGTGACGCATGCCTGTAGTCCCAGCTACTCAGGAGGCTGAGGCAGGAGAATCACTTGAACCCGGGAGGCAAAGGTTGCAGTGAGCTGAGATCAGGCCATTGCACTCCAGCCAGGGCGACAGAATGAGACTCTGTCTCAAAAGAGAGAGAGAGAGAGAGAGAGAGGAAGGGAGGGAGGGAGGCAATAAAAGAAAAGATAAAAGAAAAAGAAAGCTGTCCGATTAATGTCTTCTCTGTGTGTGTGTGTGTGTGTGTCCCAGGCTGGAGTATAGTGGCACCATCCTGGCTCACTGCAGCCTCCAATTCTTTGGCTCAAGTAATCTTCCTGCCTCAGACTTAGACTCCTGAATTGCTAGAAATGCAGGCAGATACCACCATGCCCGGCTAATTTTTATAATGATCTATAGAGACAGGGTCTCACTCTTTTGCTCAGGCTGGTCTTCCATTCCTGGCTTCAAGTGATCTTTCTGCTTCCGCCTCCCAAAGTGCTGGGATGACAGGTGTGAGCCGCCGTGCCCGACCGTGTCTTCTCTCACTCCTGCCTCAGAACATCACCCACACGGTCGGTCATGTTCAGTGCTCACCCCTGTCTGGTCATCCTCCGTCATGTGATACCTAGTTTGGAGCCACCATTCCTGGCCAGAAACTTCTCGTTATCCCGAGCTCTTAATAATCATCTCCTGCAATTTCCTGAAAGTATTAAAGTGTCATTTTCAGCTGGGTGTGGTGGCTCATGCCTGTAGTCCCAGAACTTTGGGAGGCAAAGGAGGGTGAATCGCTTGAGTCCAGAAGTTCAAGATCAGGCTGGACAACATGGTGAAACCTCGTCTCTACAAAAAATACAAAAATTAGTCAGGTGTGGTGGCAGGCACCTGTATTCCCAGCTACTTGGGAGGCTGACACAGGAGGGGAGTTTGAACCTGGGAGGCAGAGGTTGCAGTGAGCAGAGATCGTGTGACTGTATACTAGTCTGGGTGACAGAGAGAGATCTTGTCTCAAAATAAAATAAAAAAGCATTGCTTTCATATTGAATATCTTGACTTTTTTTCTGTGTCATAAGATCAGATTCAAGTTCATTTCTTTCCAGAAGGATTTCAGATTATCCCAGCACCATTTGCTCACTAATTCATCCTTTGCCCCCAGTCAGTAAAGTCATGTGTATGGTGGCTCAAGTTTCTATACTGGTGTGGATCTGCAGGGGGCTGCTTTTCCTGTCCTATTGGCCAGGCTTACCTTTCTGTAGTTAATACTTGTTTGTTTTTTGAGACAGTCTTGCTCTGTCACCCTGGCTGGAGTTCAGTGGCGTGTTCTCAGCTCACTACAACCTCCACCCCCCAGGCTCAAGTGATTCTTGTACCTCAGCCTTCCCAGTACCTGGGACTACAGGTGTGCACCACCAGGCCCAGCTAATTTTTTTGTATTTTTAGTAGATATGGAGTTTCACCATGTTGACCAGGCTGGTCTCGAACTCCTGAGCTCATGCAATCTGTCTGCCTTGGCCTCCCAAAGTGTTAGGATCACAGGCATAAGCCACTGTACTTGGCCACCTTTCTGTAATTAATACTTACAGTTTGTGTAGCACGTTTTGTTTTTCCATGGCACATGCGCGTGCATGCACGCACACACACACACACACACACACACACACACTCTCTCTCTCTCTCTCTCTAAAGAAAAACTCTTGAGGCTCATTCACCTGGATTTGTGATTGTTAATGGTGTTAAAATGATGTCACCTGGAAGGCTTTTTCGAATTTAACACGACTCACACTTAAGGCAAAAGGAAGGAAGCTCTCTCTCGGATGAGACAGTCACGGAGCGGGAGAGTGTGGGAGGGGGCCAACATCATCATTAAGGGGCCCCTGCAAACATGCAGCCCAAGAGGCAAGACCGGTTTGACATGTAGGCCAGTCCTAGTCCACAGGTAAACATTCCACACACTGGGGCAGGGAGGACTTGAGGAATGTATTTACTTCTTTATTGGACAGAGGAGGGAGGTGTTGAGGGAAGAATGGGAAGTATTTTGTTCACCCCTGCCATTTATCCTGAGATTCCTGGCAACTGAGGAATCTGCATCCATACTTACTTGTTGACCCTGATTCTTTTTTTTTTTTTTTTTGATACGGAGTCTCACTCTGTTGCCCAGGCTGGAGTGCAGTGGCGTCATCTCAGCTCACTACAACCTCCGTCTCCAGTCAAGCAATTCCTCTATCTCAGCCTCCCAAGTAACTAGGATTACAGGTATGTGCCATTATATCCAGCTAATTTTTGTATTTTTAGTAAAGACGGGTTTTGCCATGTTGTCCAGGCTGGTCTGGAACTCCTGACCTCAAGTGATCTGCCTGCCTCAGTCTCTCAAAATGCTGGGATTACAGGCGTGAGCCACTGCACCCGGCTGACCCTGATTCTTTTTCCAGGGCCTAATTTGGCCTTTGCACAACAGAGGAAACTGTCTGCAAAACAGAGGGGTTTATTTTATTTTCTTTTATTTTTGGAGGCAAGGTCTTGCTATGTCACACAGGCTGGAGTGCAGTGGCACAATCGTGGCTCAAGCAATTCTCCCACCTCAGTCTCCTGAGTAGCTGGTATTAGAGGCACATACCACCATGCATGGCCTAATTAAATATATTTTTTTAAAGACAGGGATCTCATTATGTTGTCCAGGCAGGTCTCGAACTCCTGAGATCAAACGAACCTCTCATCTCAGCCTCTCAAAGTGCTGGGATTACAGGCATGAGCCACCACATCCAGCTGGGTTTTTAGACACATGACTGTTTACTTTAGTGAAAACAGAGCACGAGGCTTTTTGAAGCTAGATGACCTGGGTTTGAGTGCTAGCTCTGCCAACGTTAACAACTTAATTTAAATCTCAGTTCCTCCCTAATGTGAGGATAATACTGCCTACATCAAAGAGTTCTAACAAGCTGAAGTATTGGAAAGGGCTTTGTTCGCTGCAAAGCTCCTGCCAAATGTTCTTCATAGCCTTTCCTAAGAGGAGGAAAAAAGAGAGATTTAAGTTTTGTAATTTGCTTGCCCTAAAAAACAATGGACAAGAGCTAAATCACAAGGCATAAGTGGCAGGCTGGACATAAGTTTGTTGGAAACATTCCCCAACATTTTTAGCCAAAAAGTTGTTCAGTTCTCTGTGTTCTCCCTCTTCTGCAACCTACACCCAGGCAAGGGCTGACTCAGTCTTAAGGGAGAAGTAGCATGAATTCAACTACACTGTACTCAGCATCCTCTATTCCTGCACTGAGCCTCTATTCTTCAGGTAAGGAGAGCCCCAGAATGAGAGGTCTTCAAGAGACGAAATCAGAAGTTGTCAGAGGCCGTGTGTGGTGGCTGACGCCTGTAATCCCAGCACTCTGGGAGGCTGAGGCAGGTGGATCACTTGAGCCTGGGAGTTGGAGACCAACCTGGGCAACATGGTGAAACCCTATTGCTACAATACAAAAATCAGCTGGGTGTGGTGACATGCCCCTGTAAGTCTCAGCTACTCGAGGAAGCTGAGGTGAGAGGATCGCTTGAGTAAGGGAGGTTGCAGTGAGCTGAGATTGCATCACTGCACTCTAGCCTGGGCAACATAGAAAGACCCTGTTTCAAAAGAAAAAAAAGTTGTCAGAGATTCATAAAGGGGGTTCAGACATTAGGTGAGAGGTTTGGATGAGATAAATATTAAAATCCTTTCAAACTTGGCAGGGCGCTGTGGCTCATGCCTGTAATCCCAGCACTTTGGGAGAGGCTAAGGTGGGCTGATCATGAGGTCAGGAGATCGAGACCATCTTGGCTAACATGGTGAAACCCATCTCTACTAAAAATACAAAAAAAAAAAAAAAATTAGCCAGGCATGGTGGCACGCACCTGCAGTCCCAGCTACTTGGGAGGCTGAAGCAGGAGAATTTCTTGAACCTGAAGGAGGAGGCTGCAGTGAGCCGAGATGGCGTCACTGCATTCCATCTTGGGTGGCAGAGTGAGACTCCCTCTCAAAAAAAAAAAAAAAAAAAAAATCACTTCCAATTCCAAAGTTCTATACTAAAGAGTTCCTCTCAAAGTGTACCATCTAGTTAGGGAGGTAAGACCTGAACCATATGAACATGTGTAGAGAAAAGGCCAACATGAATGCCAGTGAAGAAAGTGCTTCCTCATACAGGACCTCGGAGACCAGTGAGGGCTGGAGGGCACACATTCTGGGAGGTGAATCTGGAGGTAGAGCTGGAATTCCAGGGGTGTAGAATTGGGAAGGGGAAAGGGAAGAGAAAGTACGTTCCTGGGAAGTGGCAATGGACAGTGTTAGCCATGGCTAGGATTCAACTCAACAGTTCACTGCATGTCTCCAAGGTAGATGCAAAAGCTAAGTCAGGACCAGTCCTTGGGAAGTTCTGACATACATCTTGGACATGTCAGTCAAGTGACTTCTTGAAGCTGAAACTGGCCACAGGGCTGGGTGACATTTGTTCCAGCTTAAGTTCCCCACTGGAGTAAGGTAGTCTCTGACCCAAGGACAGTCCCTCAGCAGCCTGACTAGGGTGGGCTTCGTGACTCCTTCCTCCTGTGCTCCTCCAGCTCTACACAAAGTCTGCTTTTATCTGAACCACCTAGACTATTTTCTGTTTTCCTAACTGTTCTAATATAGCAGTCAAGAAATTGATAATTTTGATGACCTCCCAGGAGCGGGGGACCACCAGGTTGCCTAAGGAGGGGTGAACCTGCCCAGGTCAGAAACGGAGCAGGTCAAAACTCCTGTGCTGATCAGTAGTGGGATCACGCCTGTGAATAACCACTGCACTCCAGCCTGGGCAACATAGCAAAACCCCATCTCTAAAAAGGAAAAAAAAAATTTTATTAATTAAAAAAAAAGTTTCTGAGGAGAAATTCATGAAAGAAAAAAAAAGAAATTGATAATTTTATTATTTGTTTTTTCAGACAGGGTCTTGCTATATCACCCAGGTTGGAGCACAGACGGGCAATCACAGGTTACTGCAGTCTTGACATCCTGAACTTGCCAGGCTGGTGACTCACACCTGTAAACCCAGCACTTTGGAAAGGTGAGGTGGGTGGATCATGAGGTCAGGAGTTTGAGACCAGCCTGGCCAACATGGTGAAACTCCTCCTCTACTAAAAATACAAAAATGAGCTGGAAGTGGTGGTGGATGCCTGTAATCCCAGCTACTCAGGAGGCTGAGGCAGGAGAATCACTTGAACCTGGGAGGTGGAGGTTGCTGTGAGCTGAGATCACACAGTGCATTCCAGACTGGGCAATAGAGCGAGAGGAGAGGGGAGGGGAGGGGAGGGGAAGGAAGGGGTGACAAAAGAAAGCAAGAAAGAGAAAGAAAGAAAGAAAGAGAGACGTGACATCCTAAATTCAGACAATCCTCCCGCTGCAGCCTCCTGAGCAGCTAGGGCTACAGGTGCACACCACCATGCCCAGCTAATTTTATTATCTGTAGAGGCAGGGTCTCCCTATGCAGCCCATGCTGGTCTTGTACTCCTGGGCTCAAGCGATCCTCTGCCTTAGCCTCTCAAAGTGCTGGGATTACAGGAATGAGCCACTATACCTGGGTTATAATTGTAAAAATGTCATATAATGATAGAAGTAGTCATAGAGTATCCAGAAGCAGCCCTGGCCCCATCTAAGGCATGAACACTCACTGGGGCAAGCCAGAATGGTCTGACTGGAGGAGTCACCTCTTGGGAGGTGACTAAGCTGAGATGGGGGAGGTTGTGGAGATTCCTTGTACTGAGTGCCTACTGCCAAATATTCTGGAGCTTTTATCCCAGTGGGAGATGCAGACAAAAACAGGTAAACAAGAGACTGCAGACAGAAATAAGTATAAGAAAAATAAAGTAAGGGAAAGAATGGAGGGAGGGACACTTGATCAGAAAGGGTCTGAGGAAGGGACACATGAAATGAGATGCAATGGCTATCAAGGAGCTTTCTGTGTGCAGAACTTGAGTATGCACCTTGTAGGCAGAGGGAACAGCAAAGATAAAGTCCTGAGGTGAGCATACACATTGTGTATTTCAATAACCATTGCAAAAGACAGTGACTATTTTTTCACCAGATGAGATGTGTGGGTTTCACCCTCTAGGCACTTCCTTGGAGCTCACTAGAGAACACATATGGCTTTTACTTTTTTTTTTTTTTTGAGATGGAGTCTTGCTCCGTCACCCAGGCTAGAGTGCAGTGGCACAATCTTGGCTCACTGCAACTTCCGCCTCTAAGGTTCAACTTCTGCCTCAGCCTTCTGAGTAGATGGGATTACAGACGTGCACCACCATACCTGGCTAATTTTTGTATTTTTTTTTCATAGAGACAGGGTTTCACCATGTTGGTCAAGCTGATCTCGAACTCCTGACCTCACGTGATCTGCCAACCTCAGCCTCCCAAAGTGCTGGGATTAAAGGCATGAGCCACCATGCCCAGTCACAGATATGGCTTTATAAGTCAGCCTATGTGACAAGGGACAACTAAAGTTGGAAGACTTCAGCTAGTTGTCACTAAAGGAAGGGTGGATCCTTGGTCTGCAACTGCCAATTAAAGAGATTACAGGGTAACAGTGACAGCAACACTGCAGCTGAAAGGGACAAGCAAAGCTCGCTAGTCAGTGTGAGCCTACAGGTGGCTTAGAAGACAAAGGCGTCAGCTGGGAGGGGTGACTCACACCTGTAATCTCAGCACTCTGGGAGGCCAAGGGCAGGGTGGGGGGCAGATCACAAGCTCAGGAGTTCAAGACCAGCCTGGTGAATATAGTGAAACCTGTCTCTCCTAAAAATATAAAAGAAATTGGCCAGGCATGGTGGCAGGCTCACCTGTAGTTCTAGTGCTTTGGGAGGCAGAAGTGAGTGGATCATGAGGTCAAGAGATTGAGACCATCCTGGCCAATATGGTGAAACCCTGTCTCTCCTAAAAATAAAAATTTGGCCAGGCACGGTGGCTCACACCTGTAATCCCAGCACTTTGGGAGGCCGAGGCAGGTGGATCACGAGGTCAGGAGTTCAAGACCAGCCTGGACAACATGGTGAAACCCCATCTCTACTAAAAAAAAAATTCAAAAAATTAGCTGGGCATGGTGGTATGCACCTGTAGTCCCAGCTGCTCAGGAGGCTGAGGCAGGAGAATTGCTTGAACCCAGGAGGCAGAGGTTGTAGTGAGCCGAGATTGCACCACTGCACTCTAGCCTGGTCGACAAAGCAAGACTCCATCTCAAAACAAAACAAAACACAAAACAGAAATTAGCTGGGCGGTGATGCTCGCCACCTCCACCTCCACCTCCTCTTTTTGTATTATTATTTTTTTTTTGAGATGAAGTTTTGCTCTTGTTGCCCAGGCTGGAGTGCAATGGCACAATCTTGGCTCACCACAACCTCCGCCTCCCATGTTCAAGTGATTCTCCTGCCTCCCGAGTAGCTGGGATTACAGGCATATGCCACCATGCCTGGCTAATTTTGTATTTTTAGTAGAGACGGGGTTTCTCCATGTTGATCAGGCTGGTCTTGAACTCTGGACCTCAGGTGTTCTGCCCACCTCCCAAAGTGCTTGGCCTCCCAAAGTGCTGGGATTACAGGCATGAGTCACTGCCCCTGGCAATTTTTGTATTTTTAGTAGAGACAGGGTTTCACCATCTTGGCCAGGCTGGTCTTAAACTCCTGACCTCCTGATCCACCCACCTCAGCCTCCCAAAGTGCTGGGATTACAGGCATGAGACACCACGCCTGACCTTTTTTTTTTT